>PVJH01003282.1:43917-145814 GCA_004026705.1 Nesogale talazaci
AAAAAAAAAAAAAAAGGTTTTTTTTTGGTCCCTTGTGATGAGAGACCATTACTATAGCACTGACACTTTCCCAGCTTCCTCTATATGGAAGCACTCTGACTTTGCCATCTCCACAACGGTGCTCCTCAACCCACCTCCTCCCACCCCCTACACACACTGAGTTTGTCATCATTTCCTTTCTAAGGTGCGTAGGACCAGCAAGGCCAAGTGGCTATGATGTCATAGAGACAGGAGCGGATCCACCAGATAGTGTCTTTAAGCAATAGTTGAATTTTATGCTCTGCTGTTGCCTCTCATGGAGAATGTGAATTATAATATAATACTAAAATTAAAGGATATTATTGTGAATAATGCAGTCTGCTGGTGCCATGGTTAGAGAGCTTCTTGGCTGACCATATGATTGAAAGATCTGGCTCAACTACACTCCACTCGAGAGGTGAAAGATATGGTCACTTGCTCCCATGAAACCGACGGTTTTAAAAACCGTATGCAATAGTTCTACCATCTCTGGGAGCCACTGTAAACCAGAATCAACTCAATACAGTTGTCTTTTGCTTGATTTAACTAGATTACATATAAAGTTCATTACATGATAAATGATAAAATAACAAGGCAGGGAGGGAGCTGGCATCCCCTTCTAGGTAAGTTTAGGTCTAAGATGTTAGTTAGTACAGTTATCTCTGGTTTATGAAGTAAATGTCCTTTCTGAAATGACAGTCAGTATGTACATATTGTGATTAGAGCTGTATGAGTACCCAATAAAATGATTTTAAAAAAAGAAATAGCAATAAGAATGAAAGTCCACTTATTTTGGTACCTTGAGATCTCTCTAGTCCTTCACTCATTCCTGATTATGGAGAAATGAAGAGATGGAATGACTTCTTTCAAGAATTTCTCCCTACCTTTCTCCTTGTTTTTGAGGACTTTCCACTCTCATTGAGCACATAGCACTGCTCCATCAGAAGAAGACTTTTCCCACTCCCTGCCATCCTCACGAGTTCAGAATAGGGGTGGAGAAGAGGTATTCTCCATGACTTTATGTTGGACCACTGATGTCACTAGGTCATTATCACCCAGTTGTGGTAACTCCTGGTATTATCACTTCCCACCAAACAGCAACAACCTTAGACAGGCCAGATGGAAACCTCCCATTTCAATCTGGGGTAGGTGAGGTAAGTCGCCTTACCCTGCTGCCATGCTGCTCTTGTTAAGTGCCATGGAGTCATTTCCAACCCACGAAGACCCTATGCACAACAGGAGGAAACGTTGCCTGGTCCTGTTCCATCTTCACAATTCTTTCTGTGTTTGGGCCCATGATTGAAGCCACAGTGTGAAGCCATCTCTTCCAGGGCCTTCCTCTTTTTTGCTTCCTCTCAAATTTACCCAGCATGATGTCCTTTTTCAGGGACTGGTCTCTTCTGACCACATGTCCAAATTACGTAAGACAAAATCTTGCCATCCTTACCTCTATGGCCCAACACTCTGACTGCAATTCTTCCAAGATAGATTTATTTGTCCTTTTGGCAGCCCATAGTACTTTCAATATTCTTCTCCAAGAGTACAATTAAAATGCATTGATTCTTCTCTGGTTTTTCTTATTATGAGGCCATTGAGAATATCATGGTTTATGCAACATGCACATTAGTCCTCAAAGTAACCCCCCTTCTTTTAGACACTCTAAAGAGGTCTTGTGCAGCAGATTTTCCCATGCCATGATTCATTTGAGTGCTTGACTGCTGCTTCCATGAACATGAATTGTGGATTCAAATAAGACAAAATCCTTGACAGCATCAATCTCCTCTCCATCTGACATGATATTACCTATTGGTCCAGTTGTGAGGATTATGGTCTACTTTAGATTGAATTGCAATCCATATTGAACTACAATACATAATGTTCATCAACAACAGCTTCAAGTCATTTTCAGCAAGCAAGGTTGTGTCAACTGTATCTCTCAAGTTGTTAATAGGTCTTCTTATATAGATCCCACATTCTTCTTCATACAATCCAGCTTCTCTCACTTGAATTCTACCCACAATTCTTCCCCTCTTTCATCTGTCAAGGCTGAAGCCATCTTCTCTCAACTCCTCTCTACTAAATGGAGAATATAGTGGTCCATCTACCTGTATCATGGAGAAGAAAGCTGATGGTGCCAGGCTATCAAAAGGAACTGAAAACATAGGGAATTCAGGACAGATGATCCCTTCAGGACCAGTGGTGAGAGTGGTGATACCTTGAGGGTGGAGGGAAGGTGGAGTAGAAAGGAGGAACCAATTGCAGGCATCTACATACCTGTTCCCTGGAGTACGGACAATAGGAAAATGGGTAAAGGGACACATCAGACAGTCTATGGTATGACAAAATAATGACAATTTGTAAATTATTAAGGGTTCATGAGGGAGGGAGAGTAGGGGAGGAGGGGAAATAGGGGGAGCTGATACTAAGGGCCTAAGTAGAAGGAGAATGTTTTGAGAATGATGATGGCAACACATGTACAAATGTGGTCTGCATAAAATAGATGTATGTATTGATCATGATAAGAGTTTTATGAGCCCCCAATAAAATGATTTTTTAAAAGTGCTCCAGAGGACCCTTTCAAATATTGAGGTTCCCTGTACTCCAACACTCCAATCATGCTTTGATGTCACCAAAAATTACAAATGTGAATTAAACACCTAGGTTGTATGCCTTTAGTCTTTTAGTAAACACTAAAAACTCATTGTCATCAAGTAGATTCAAACTCAGAGTACAATGATTCTGTAGGTTTACCAAGGTTGTAATCTTTTTTTAATGTATAAGAAAAAGCTTTATATCCAGAAATCTTATATCATGATGATGTCCTAACCCAGTCCACCTTAAGTCCATGGAGTCTATGCTAGCTGGGACCCTCTTCATACTCACCTATCAGCAGGCTGATGGAGCAGGAAGCAGGAAGCTCCTTAGGGTGGAGAGGCCCACTTGGGGCTGCCCCTGGACACAGGAACAGTGTCCCAGCTGGCAGGAAGGTGAAAGGGCAAAGAGAGGGGGGAAGGGTCACTGGTGTTTCTCATACAAAGGTCACACTCCTCAGGAGCCATTGAAAAGGTTGTCATCTTTTTTTGTTTGTTTTTCCAAGAAACTTTATTGGAAAAAATGTTCAAGGAGTGATATTACTAGCAGCTGATGGACTGCCAGGTGAGGGGGTGGGGAGCACCTGAGGCTCTGTGGAAGACATTGGAGAAGGGCAGTGCAGCATCTCCTCCAGGCCCAGACAGTTCCTTTCATGTATTGAGAAGGGGTGGTGACCCTCCCCCTGAGGCCCAGAGGCAAATGTGGGGAGGTGGGGTTGTTGAGAGTCCTGATGTAGGTGATGGGGGTCCCCTGTGTGGGATCTAGTGGAATAAGGTTGAAAAGTGACTCTCCCCTGGATTAGCGATTGATGGGAGACATCCAGGTCCAGGGGTGCAAGTCTGTAACCTGTCTTTTGGTCCACGGCCCTGCTCACAGTGGAAAAAGGATGGGCCTCAGGCCTGAGATTGTGGGAGTGTCATTTCATTACCCTATGGGAGATTGCAGGATCAGTCAGTCTTGGGCAGACCATCAACTTGGGCTCCTCCTGACCCCAACCTCACTCCCAGCCCCAGCCCCAAGCTGTTAGTGCATCTTTCTTCCAGTTCTGGTTTATGACTCATACATCAATGGTGTTGATAGGCGGTGACTTTTTCTGTCTCTTCCCCACTGGTCTTCCCTGAGGATTCTGCTCTGTCCCCTTCCCATTCTCTTTAGGGTAGTTGTTGAGGTCATTGTCCTTGATGATGTCATACTGACAGCAGAAGAGTCTAATTACAGCAGCCCACATGAGTCACCACAATGATGACCACTTCTTCTATCTGCAGTGGTCGCTCACCATTCAGACCTTCCACAGTGATATCACCCGGGCTTGAGCTGTTGGAAGGGAGCCCTTAAGAGCCCAGAAGAGTTCAGAATTGCACCAGGGGCCCAGGGGGAGCTCTCTCCCCTAAGGCCAATGCACAGTGTAGTCGCGGTCTTCCATCAGGCCCCAAAGGGTGCAGACCCGAGTCGTGGTGCTGACTTCCTGAATCACTCGCTGCCCAGGGCCATTCTGTTGCTGGGAAATGCAGCAACCAATGACGGCATTGCCCTCTGGGACGTCCCAGGCACAGTGACCGAATTGGCTCTGAGATGAGTGACCATGACGTTCATGGGAGAGGGAGGCTAGTGTGCTCGCACAAAGCCCAGGTTATAACTGACCAGCAGGAGGACCTTGGGGCTCTAAAGTTTCCACTTTAAAATGATAAAATGTTGTTCATCGTTCATTGTGCTTTTTAAAAAAAGATTTTACCGTAGGTTGGGCTTTGCATTTCCTATTATTCACATTGTATTCCCCAAGTAATCAAATTCCCGACTGTTTACCCCTTCTCTAATACTAGATTTTAACATTGGAAACCATTTTCTAGATCACCAGTTCTCAACGTGTGGGTTGCGACCCTTTTGGGGGGGGGGACTAACGACCCTTTCACAGGGGTCACCTAAGACTATTGGAAAACACATATTTCCCGTGGTCTTAAGAACCAAGACACCACACTGCTCCTCTGTCCTCTCTAGGCATCTCTCCACATGCAGACACGCCCACATATAAGTACCCAGTATGAAGACTGTTATCCATGCTACACCATGCTTCAAGACAAAACTTCATTTATTTGTAATTAGAAATAAATACCCCACAATATATAATTACATATTGTTCTTGTGATGACTCATTATGTCCACTTTGTAACAATGAAAATACATCCTGCCTATCAGATATTTACATTATGATTCACAACAGTAGCAAAATTACAGTTATGAAGTTGCAACGAAAATAATGTTATGGTTGGGGGGGTCATCACTGCATGAGAACTATGTCACAGGCTCACAGCACTAGGAAGGTGAAGGATCGTTGTTCCAGATTGACACTCCTTAACTAAGCAGTTCATTATTTCCTTCTTCTCTCCTGCTTGGCAATCTCCAAAGTGTGTTCCTTCTGGTACGAAAGTCTTTTTATCTCACTTTGTTTTGGTTTCGCTCTTATATCAGTGGTTTCATACAATATTTGTCCTTTTGTGATTACCACATCTGACTCAACAGCTCAGCATCCATGCCGTGAGGAACTTCTTTGGTTCACCATTGTGTGCGTGTTTGTGTTTAAGCAATGCACAGTATTCCATTATGTGCATGCACCCGAGCATCTTTACTCTTTCTTCTACTGATGGACATTTATACTGCTTCCATTTTCTTGCTATTGTGAACAATGCTGTGAGGAACACAGGTGTGCATATGTCTATTTGCGCTATGACTCTAACTTCTTGAGGAAATATACACAGCAGAAAGATTGCTGGATCGTAAGGAATTTTTATTTCCTATTCTTAGAAAGATAAGCCTTTCTACTTTTTTTTTAACCATTCAAAAATATCTTTCATTACATACACATTACATATCCTTACATAGCTCCCCCCCAATCATGTCCTTAATCTCTCCATACACGGCAAATTTAAGGGTACTGTTTAATACGTTTGAACTTGCTAAACTAATCATTGCCAAGAGAAGGGATATGTATCCCTAAAAGCATGCTCAAGCAGGAGGCCACCAAGAACATGAAGATGGACGTGATAGACAGACTGTCCTCCATCTGAACCTTCATTCACCACCATTCGGTAACCTTTGTTCAGGCCCAGATCAGCTGCACATTTCTTGCAAACAAGCATTAAATGTCCAAGGAGACTTTCATCATCATCTTCTGCAACAGAAACCTGGGAAATGCATTTCCACAGGTATCACCAGAAAATGTGTTGGCGCTTGTGGGGAAGTATCATGGAAAACAAGGCACCGTTCATCCTCAAAAATGATTTTGGCTGGGATTTCTTTGAGGAGGATCTTGCCAAAGATTGTGTTTTGCCACCAGGTCGGGCGACGTGAACTTGGCAATCTCTTCTGCCATCTCGACCTCCCTCTTGCGCCACCGCTCCGGGTGCAGCTGGGGAGCAGACAGGCCTTTCTACGTTTGTAAAACATTGCCGTCTCAGAGACCCTGTGGCAGGTTTCCCAGACCTCCAGCGTCACGATGACGGATGACACCATGGCAATGAGCTTGCTGTTCTTTTTGGAGGCTGGGGGAGGTGGTTATGTGACGTAGCTCCACCCCACTGTCCACAGACAGTTCCCACATTTACACTTCCACTGGGTGTGTGAAGCTTCCAATCTCACCACAGCTTTGCCAATATCCATTATTTCCCCCCTTTTTTTTTTTTGGTTGCTATTGTCCAAGTAAAGTATCAATCATTGTTTTGCTGTGCTAAGCAAAACACAAGCAAACTAAAAGACAAGAACCATATGATCAACTTCCACAGAACATTGTCCTAATACTCACACCCATTCCTGATTAAAAACAAAAAACATTCATAAAAAGGGATGGGAAAAGAAATTTCTCATCACAGAAGGTCATATGTGTAAAACTAATGATGGCCCACATTTTGCTCAACAAGGAGAAACTGGAAACATTCCTCAGGAATGGGAATCTGACAAAGATCAGCCTTATCACTATTCTTTTTTTTTTTTTTTAAGTTAGAAACTCTTTTCTTTGTACAGTCTTTAGAACAAACAGAAAATGATTCTATTGGCATGTAATTCCCAAATCCTACAATTCAATAGTCCATTCATGTTAAGAAGAGTTGTGCAATCATCACCACACCAATGTTATAACATTTTCTTTCCTCTGGGACTCATTGTTATTAATTCCCCATTGTGCTGCAAATCTTAGCCGGAGCTATAAGGCAACAAAAAGAAACCAAAGGAATCCAAGCAGGCAAAAATCCAGTGAAACTCTATTTGCAGGTGATACGATTTTACATATAGAAAATCCCAAAGTCATATATATATATATATATATACACACACACACACACACACATATGTGTGTGTGTTTGTGTGTCCTTCTCTCTCTCTCTCACTATATATGTATATGTGTGTATATATATATATATACACAAAATAGAAAATAATCCTCACACCTTCCTAGTTATTTTCTCTTCTTTTAAGCTGATAGGGCAGTTTTCTTCCAGAAGTTTCTTTGCTATTTTCTCTGTGGCATTTTTTTCTTTCTTCCTGTTTTGAGATGCCAACAAGACATATGTTGTTCCTCTTGTAGTGTCCCGCATGATTCTAAGGCTTTTTTTTTTCCAGACTTCTTAGTTCTTTTTGTTGATTGCTCTTCTCATATTTTGAAGTCAAGAAGTTTTTCTTCAAGCTCACTAATTTGGATTTCCATTTCTTATATTAATCTATTCTTTTAAATTATTGTATAATTCTGCTATGGTAGTATTCATCTTTTGGATGTCTATTTGGGGTTTTCTTTGGTGTCAAAATTTTTCGTTTTTGTTTAATTATTTTTCTTTAATGTTCTCACTCTTTCTGAAGTCTTTGAATGTACTTAAACATTCTTCAGCCTTAAAAAAATCATTTTATTGGGGACTCATACAACTCCCATCACAATCCATGTATGCATTTATTGTATGCAAAGCATATTTGTACACTTGTTGCCATGATCATTCTCAAAACATTCTATCTCCATTTAAGCTCCTGGTATAACCTTCTCATATTTCCCCTCCTTTCTGTCCTTCCCTCATGAACCCTCAATAATTTAAAAATTATTATTTTGTCATATCATACACTGTCTGATGTCTCTCTTGACCTACTTCCCTGATATCCGTTCCCAATCTGCAGTCTCCCTCATTTATAATGACATCATTTTTAGTTCTTTGATGCTTGATAACTGATTCCTTCAACACCTCAGGGTCACACAGGCTGGTGTGCTACTATTATGTGGGCTTTGTTGCTACTGAGCTAGATGACTGGTTGTTTACCTTGATGCCTATAAGACCCAGGTGCTATTTCTTTTGATAGCCGGGTACCATCAATTTTATTTACCACATTTACTTATGCACGCATTTGTCTTCAGCAATCATATCAGGAAGGTGGACACACAATGGTATTATTTTTAGTTCTTTGATGCCTGATGACTGATCCCTTTGACACCTCTTGGTCCCACAGGTTGGTGAGCTTCTTGCATGTGGACTTTGTTGCTTCTCAGCTAGAAGGCTGCATTTACCTTCAAGCCTTTAAGATTTCCCATGCTATATCTTTTGATAGCCAGGCACCATCATCTTTCTTCACCACTTTTGCTTGTGCACACATATGTCTTCAGTGATCATGTCAGGAAGGTATCATGGAATGCCAATTTAATAGGACAAAGTTTCTTGCATTGAGGAAATACTTGAGTGGAGGTCCAATGCCTATGTGTTGTCTTATCACTAACCCTATAAGTATATGCATGTAAATCTATTGCCCATCATCATATATAAATATATTTACCTATGTACATGCCTGCATTTAGACCTCTATAAATGCCTTTGCCTCCCAGTCCTTTTATCTATTTCCTTTTACTTTCCTCTTGCCCCACTATCATGCTCATCTTTCAATTGTGTTTCAATAAATTCTCTCTGTTACATTACTCTTGATCAATCCTTGTCAGGCTTCTCACACCCATCTTGTCACTGGTTTTGGATCACTTATTGTTCCCTTATCCCTGGGTTGGTCAATACCATCTCCATTCTTTAACCTCCCCATCTCCCTTGTCCACCAGGAACCATCAGTCTCATTGTTTTCTCCTCAAGACTGTTCATCGAGCCTATTTGTGTTAGTCTGGGTAAACTAGAGAAACAAACTCATAGACATGCATATGGATATAAGAGAAAGGTTTATATACAAGAGGAATGAGACATTGAATTCCCAGCCCAGTCCAGTTCAAAGTCATAAGTCCGATATTCGCCCATATGCCAAATATCACTCTATAAAGTTTCCTTCTAACTCACAAAGTCACAGACCAGTGGATGCAGAGTCCTGGCACTGGCAGAGGTCTCCCCATGGCTCCTTACTTTCAGGGGTTAGGGTCCATCAACAGCATTCAGTGGTAGTAGAAGCAATTCACACTGGCAGGGATCTCCACATAACTTCTCCAGCTTCAGAGGTCTGGTTCCATGAGGGTAAGACCATGTGACTTCTCCTCTGGCTCCTTCAGCTTCTCAGATGCTGCCATCTTGTCTTCTCTGTAGTTTGTTGCCTTTGAGACTAACTCCCAACAACTGGGGAGATAGCTTCTCATCTTCATGAGGGAAATATCGTGGGATTTCCAGAATCCTCAGAAGAAAGCAATGCCCACGTGGAGGCCTCATTGGCTACTCAATGGCTACCTATAGATTAACAGGCTAGACTCCACCCCTACATCTCAATCATGAAATTAACATAAGCACATGACCGCCACACAATCTTATTTAGATAGACTTGCAGAGATAATGATATGTACAAAAAATAATACATTGCAAGATGGAGCGACAAAAGAAAACAAAATGATGACAACAACAACCAAAATCCATGTCCAAAAAAAGTATATAAATAAATAAAAAAATAAAAATAATAACAACAAAAAATAATAACAAAAGAAAAACCTGTAAATAGTTCAAGGTCTGTTTGATGAACTCCAGGAATGTCCCCCAGTTGAGTCCGATGGGGTGCTACACTCTGGGCCCAAAGTATATCCTTGGTACTCCCTTGGGAACTCCATGCTCTGTTCCCTCTGCTGCTCGGCTGCACACCCTTAGTGTTTTACCTTGGTGTGGTGGGGTCAGACTGGGTACAATTCTGACCCTGCTTCTCCATTGTTGTCCCTGTAGGGCCTTTGGTCAGCAAGGAATGCCATACCCCGAGTTTAAGTTTGGTCCCACTTTCCTTTTAGAGATATAAACAAAACGCTTTCTTGGGTGGGTTAGTGCTCCCTTCCCTTACTACATATCATCATCTCCTCTTACCTCCTGCCCCTCGCCCAGTCTTCTGAATTGTTGTTCTGACAATTCCAGGGCCTTTTCTTCTTCCGAACAGTCCTGGGGATCTGGGTATTTTCACTTGCTTGAGCCTAGTCTCTGGTTTTTGTCTTGTGCACTGAGCTTGATCACTCTCTCCATGACATTTGTTGAAATGATTAGAGCTAGAGAGGAGCTCTGGTGGTGTAGTGGTTGTGCATTTGGCTATGGTCTGCATGGTTGGCAGTTTGAAAGCACCAGCAGCTTGTGGGAGAAAGACTGGACTTCCTAATCCTACAATCAGTTAGTCTCAGAAACCAGCTGGCAGTCATTATGAGTCCACGATGATGCCATAGTGTTGCATTTGGCCCTTTTGGTTGTCTTAGGGCTGGAAGACCTGCTGAGTAATGGCAGGGGGTGGGGCCATTATCTCTTTCTGGAAAAGACTAATAGAAACCACAACAGGCAGAAGATGGGTGAATGAAGAGGAAGGGGGCGGGAAGGAAAGGAAAAATGTGAATCAGAAGGAAAGAGAAAGGGAGAAATGTAGTTTGAGAAAAAGACAAGAAAGAAAGGGCAGTCTGAGAAAGGAAAAAATAGTATTCTGTTTAGGAAAAAGAAGGAAGAAAAAAAGAAAAGGAAAAATAAAACCAAGGCTCTGTTTGTGTTGATTCTTTCCATGGACCCAGGAGTGTGGAGCATGAAGGGCCCCCCGAGGCTGTGGTGTAGCTCTGAGTGATTGGCCAAGTGGCTGAGAGTGAGCAGTGGAATGATAGTCTGATGCCTTGCAAGTGGGCTGATCTCTTCCTGCCCTTTCTCTCCTTCCTCCTGCAACTTCTGGGCTATAGTGGTTTGGGTTTGCTTAACCGTCAAGCCGTTTTCTGGGATGGAAAGTCACTTGCCGGTCTTTGCTGCCAATTTTCTCCTGGTTGTTGTGAGGGTTCTCCAGATGTCAGGAAGACTTAATATTGTGTAAAGGCAATACTACCCACAACAATCTATAAATAAAACACGACTCTGATACACATCTCACTGTCAGTTTTAAAAGAAATCGGAAAATGATTGACTACATTTAAATGGAGAGGAAGCAACCCAGAACGAGCAAAGAACTTCTTAAGAAAAAACAGAGTAGGAGGCCTTTCACTTCCCCACCTCAAACTGTTACAGAGTCTCATGAATTGAAACCGCCTGGTACTAGTACAGTGATAGATGCACAGACCAATAGACCAGAACAGAGATGGAAATAAATTCATCCACCCGCAGACAATAATCTTTGCTGAAAAACAAAGTGGGATAGATAGAGTCTCTTCAACAATTAGATCTCCATTTGCAGAAGAATGAAACAGGATACATACCTTGCCCTGTGTACAAAAATGAACTGAAAAATGGATCAAAGTCCTAAAGGTAAATCTCAGAGCTATAAAGATGGTCAATGATTCAATAGGAACAAAAATTTTTTTGAATTTCTTTTTTTGGGGGTGGGGGGTAGTAGGTGGGCATCACTGCCTCTAGTGGTCGTGGGAGCTACCCAGTGCTGCTCCTGAGAGCCGCCGCTGGATTTGACCCTCCAAGCCCGTGGGCTGCAGTCCCGCACTCAACCACTTACACCACCGTGGCTCAGCCCCAATAAGGACAAATTTAAAGGCCCCATTGTAGGGCATAGATATACAGTCAAATATAATGAAGAAAGCATATACAGTGGGAGAAGATAAAGTCAATTTGGGAGATCTACTAGACATAAGACACATATATTCCTCAAAGAGTCAAAACAGAACCTGTGGACTGGGGAATAAAATGGACAATGGCACAACAGACAAGGGACAAGATTCTGAAACCTGAAGAAAACTGCAATGCCTCGATATAAAAAGATGAATGACCCACTTAAAAAGTGGGCAAAATATATGGACAGATAGCTCACCAAAGATGACATTCATATGGCCAACAGACATATAAAAAAATGCTCACAGTCACTATCATCCAGAAGATGTAAATCAAAGCACAACACTCATTTTAGTGTGATTGAAAGTCTGGTTTACTTAGGAAGCAAATCTGTTCCCTCAAAAGCTTCTGAGAGTTTGTTTTTGTGTTTTTGTTTTTTAATTGAAGTATAATAAATACACAGAAAGCACATTATAACTATAATCAGTTTCCAGATTAAAAGATAGAACATTTACCAGCACTCCAGAAATTCCTTAGTAACTTCTAATTACTGTCCCATCAAGTTAACTACTACCTGGACTTGTAACACCAGGCTATTTTGCCTGTTTTAGAACTTCATGCAAATACAATTATACTATATGCACTTTTGTGTCTGGTTTCTTTTAATGTGCAACTTTGTATGTTCTTCATTCTGCATTGTATGTTCTTCATTCTGCAATTAATACTGTGATGGCTTCTAAATGATTTTTAGAAAGAAGAGGAAGGAGGCAGGTGGTTGGAGAGAGGAGGATGGGAAAGAGGGAGAGATACATCTATATGTGGCTGTTCTGAAAGTGGTGTAACTCATGAAAATTTCAGGAAGAATATAAACCAGCAAAATTGATCAATCTTCGACTTTATCTAAATGAGAAAGTGGATGAGATCTGAACCAAAGTCTTATTGAACTAACTTACTTTGGCTTGCAGGGGCAATGTAGATAGATGGTTTTGCTTCCTGTGAGACTTAAAAGAACTCCAGGGGACTGGCTTGGGCAGATTTGATAGTCTTGTCTTTAAGTCTCTTTTGCCTTAAAATTATGGTCTTGTACACCTGACATTTGTTCAGGTCTTAGAAAAGAGTCTTTGGTGGAATACATTTATCTTCCAGGTTTTTGTCTTGGTCTCAGGTAATGAATGATTAGGTGAAAGCATCAACATGCTTTATTACAAATCTTTTTGGAAGTCTTGTTTCTGCTATTGTTACTGGGTACCATTGAGTGGATTCTGATTCACAGTGAAGTCATGTGACAGAGTAGATCTTCCCCATAGGGATCTCTTGGCTGTGATCTTTCTGGAAACTGATAGATTGTTCTCCCTCTGGGTGAGTTTGAACCCACAGCCTTTCAGTTAACAACTGGATTTCTAACCATGGTCCTACCAGGACTTCCTCTTGACACTGTAAGACATTTCGAATATAAGTCTATGTTGTCATTGTCATATTTACATTACGGAGATAAGTTAACCTATAGTGGAAATTATACTTTTCTTAATGCCTGCTCGAATCCTCTAACTTTTCTTTCCAAGTACATATTATGAATATATATTTTAAATGTCCAGGAACCATCATTCATTGTGCTGCAGCCCATCAGCCACATTAGAGGAGACATTAAGTAATTTTCCTAAGTTGTTGTATTTTTCAGCTCTTTCGTATACATGAGGAAGAACAAAGAATGTGGAAGTCACAAGAATGTATGCCTTTGAACTATGGTGTTGGCCAAGAGTCTCGAAAGTACCGTACATTGCCAGTGGGACAAACAAATCTGTCTTGGACAAAGTATAGCCAGAATGCTCCATGGAAGTAAGCATGGGGAAAGATTCACAGAATAGAATCAATATTATGAATGATAAATGAATAAGTTGTTTTAGAAAATGAATAATGATATGGAAGAATTTATAAACTCAACAAAAAGAATAGGAATGTTGGGGAAGGGAGTTCAAGTCAATTTTAATGGAGTGTTCAGAATGGATTAGCTGAAATGGTTGTGTTTGAGTAAGGGTTTGAAAGCAATAAGGGAATAAGATATTCAGAGTTCCGAAGAGCAGTCCAGGGAAAGAGACATGCCAGGGCAAAAGCCATAATGCAGGAACATGCCTGGAAGTGCACAGAGACGGTGGAGGAGGAGGAGGAGGAGGAGGAGGAGGAGCAGAATAAAGCTGAAGTCAGAGAGGTAACTAGTAGTCAAATCATGTTGTGCTTGTTGGCCACTGTCAAGATTCTGGCTTGCATACAAGGTTCTTCAGTGTCACGTATATGGGCTTGAAGGGAAAGAGTAGCCGAGAACCACTTCAAAGTTTTGGTCTAAGAACTTCAGTTTTAGAGTTGCCAACAACTAAAAGAAGGTGGACTGCAGGAGAAAAATAATGGTGAGTGACCCAGGAAGAAAGTTCTGGACACGTTAAGAAATGTATTTTTACATGAGAGAAGTATTAGAAATCTCAGAGGGTGCTTTGGACACAGAAGTAGTGATTTTGCCTTGGATTCACTGTGTGAATATCAATAATATTTAAATTTTTCCCACTGGAAACTTTCCAAAAGTAGAGAGGGTAGACAGAGAAGATAAATAATTCAAAGTCTGAGCCTTGGTGTACCTAAACTTTAAGAAAAATGGAGAAGAGAAACCTGGCTAGGCTATCAAGATGGAATGCTAGTGAGGTAATGATGTGTGTGTTGGGGGGTGGGGAGGTGGCAGAGGTAGTGGTGGGGGTAAAGGGAGCAGGGTAAGGCATTTTGGAAACCCAGGTAAGAAATTTTATAAAGGAAAGGAGAATGCCTATGCCATCCAATATAGATGATAGACCCAAACAGTTGAGAACTGAGAATTAGAAGGTAGGGATGAAATACTCCTAAGAAGGACGATGGAGAGATCTCCTCTCACTTACTTTGCACATGTCCTCAGAGAGACCCATCTGAACATGAGAACATCATGCTTGAGAAAGTGCAGGAGCAGTGAAAAAGAGGAAACCTTTCCACCAGATACATTGACACAGTGGCTGCAACAATGAGTTCAAACCAGAAAACAATTGATGCAGGAACAGGCGGTGTTTCTTTCTGTTGTACATAGAGTTGTTATGAGCCGGAACCAACTTGAAGACACGTAACAACAACTGAAAAGACCCAAGAGTCCTTGGGTGGTGGAAATCATTAACAGCTCAACCGACTCACCTACTAATCCAACTAACCGAAAGGTTGTAGGTTGAAGTCCACCCAGAGACACCTTAGAAAAAAGGCCTGGTAGTCTACTTCTGAAAATTCAGCCGTGGAAAACCCGTTGGGATGGAGTAGGTTCCATTGATTTGTAACCAACTTAAGGACAATAAATTGATTATTGGTTGTTGAGATGGTCATAGATTAGAAAATTTTTTGTTGAGTGAAAACTTTATTGGGGTGAGATCAAGAGGGGTATGTAAAGAGAGGGTACAGTGAAAGTGGAATATAAACAACTTTTTCAAGTAAGAAGAGGACCAAGAGAAATTTTTATTTAAGTTGGAAGAAATGGCAGTGTAGTAGCATGCTGGCAGTGTAGGCATCAAAGGGATAGGCTGCTGTGGCACAGTGTTGGGAGGAAGTGAATTACAGTGTTGAACACTGATGGACTGTCAGTGACAGCAGTGGAAAAGCAGAGGGCCTGCATACAAAACTAGCAGTTGACAGATGAGATGGCAGGGATCTTCTGGGAATTCTCTTCAAATTGCTTGGTTCTCTCAGAGAAGAAAGAAGATCACCAACTGTGATAGGTAGGCTTGTTGTGCCAACATGGCCAAAGAAGATAGGTAGGTCTGTTGTGATAACACGGCCAATGAACATGTGAGATCAATTGAAGGGCGGAGATAGAAATGGCTTGGTGATGCCTGCCTTTCCTCTCTTGCTCTTGGCTCTTCAGACCAGCAGGCTGCCTTGTTTGTCCTGTGCCTCAACCCCAAGCTACACTACCCAGGAAGCACCTGATCCGTGGACTGTGCTGCTGGGAGTTGAGGTTCCTTTAAGCCCTGCTTCACCACGCTTCTGGAATATACATCTCTTGAACTGGGGACTGTTGGACTCTGTCATCTGCCTGACTGTTGGTGACCTGCTTAGCTGTTTGCTGCTTGTTTGCTGTTTGCTTGCCTGAATTGCTCTACCCGGTGGCCTTCAAGGATTGAAGGACTGTCAGTCTACTAGCTGTCTCACGCTAGTGAGTTACACTGATCCATTTGTACTGCATTATAGATTAGTTAACTATTTATTTCTTCTTTTAATATCTTTTTCTTTAAAATAAAGATTTTATTGGGGGCTCCTGTAGCTCTTATAACATTCAATACATCATTTGTTTTAAGCATATTTGTACACATGTTGCCATATTCATTTCCTAGTATTTTCTACCTGAGCCCTTGTTATGAGTTCCTCTTTCCCCAAGTTCTTTTTTAAAAATTCCAGCTCCCCATATTTCCCCTCCCTCCCCCATGAACTCCTAATAACCCAAATTGTTATTACCTTTTCATATTGTACACTGTCCAATGTGTCCCTTCACCCCTCTGTTGTTCACACCCCAGAGAGGAGGTCATAGGTAGATCCTTGAAATTAGTTCCCCCTTTCTATGCCACCATCCCTCCACCCTCCCAGTATCGCCACTACCCCTACTAGTCCCAAGGGATCATCTATCTTAAATTCCCCATGTTTCTGATTCCGGTATACATCCCCTGGTCTAGATGGATCTGTCTGTTAGAATTGGGATCATGATACTGGGTGGGAGGAAGCATTTGAGAACCAGAGGAAAGTTGCACATTTCATTGCTACTACACTGTACCTTGACTGGCTCATCTCCTCACTGAAACCCCTCTGTAAGACGATGTTGCTTCACTTATTGATGGGCTTTGGGTCTCCAATCTGCACTCCCTCTCAATTATTTGTTTGTTTGTGTGTGTGTGGGAGGGGCATCATTGCCCTCTGGTGGGAGTAGGAGGCTCAGACTTACTCCTGGAGAGCTGCTACTGGATTTGAACTGCCATGTCAGTGGGCTGCCATCCTGCACACAGCCACTATGCCACTGGCCCCCCCCTCCTTTATAATGATATAATTTTTAGTTCTTTTATGCTTGATACCAGATCCCTTTGACACCTCGTGGTTGCACAGGTGGGTGTGCTTCTTCCATGTGGGATTTGTTGCTTCTGAGTTGGATGGCCACTTGTTTACTTTCAAGCCTTTAAGACCCCAGGCACTACATCTTTTGATAGCTGGGCACCAACAGCTTTCTTCACCACATTTGCTTATGCACATATTTGTTGTCAGTGATCATATCAGGAGAGTGAGCATTTAATGTTATGATTATTAGTTCTTGAAACTGATAATTGATCCCTTTGACACCTCTTGGTACCACAAGCAGATGTGCTTCTTCCAGGTGAGTTTCGTTGCTTCTGAACTGGATGGCCGCTTGTTTACTTTCAAGCCTTTAAGACCCCAAATACTATATCTTTTGATAGCCAAGCACCATCAGCTTTCTTCACCACATTTGCTTATGCACACATTTGTTTTCAGTGATCGTGTCAGGGAGGTATACATCTTGGAATGTCAATTTAATAGAACAAAAATGTTCTTGCACTGAGGAAGTACTTGAGTGGAGGTCCAATGTCCATCTGCTTTCGTAATATTAAACCCTATAAGTATATGCACATTGATCCATTTCCCTCTTGTCATATAAAAATATATGCACCTATGTACATGCCTGTATTTAACCTCTATAAATGCTCCTTACTCCCCAGTTCTTTTATCTATTTCTTTATACCTCCTCCCGTCCCACCATCATGCTCAATCGCAATTTGGGTTTCAGTATTTTCTCTGTTACATTAGTCTTGATCAATCTCTGTTGGATCTCTCCCACCCACCCTGTCACTGACTTTGACTCACTTGTTATTCCCTTTTCCCTGGGCAGGTCAACACCACCTCCTTTGCCCCTCCCATATCCACTCTAGAGCCAACAGTCCCATTGTTTTCACCTCCAGACTGTTCATCCAGCCTATTTTATCTAGATAGACGTGCAGACAAAACAATATGTACAAAAAAGCCATCCTAAAATGAAACAACCAAAGAAAATTTAACAATGATACATCAAAAGACCCCAATGTCATATATATATATATATATATATGTGTGTGTGTGTGTGTGTGTGTGTGTGTGTGTATACACATACACACACATA
The DNA here is from genome assembly GCA_004026705.1 of Nesogale talazaci. Taxonomy (NCBI): domain Eukaryota; kingdom Metazoa; phylum Chordata; class Mammalia; order Afrosoricida; family Tenrecidae; genus Nesogale; species Nesogale talazaci. The sequence continues at coordinate 61,678 of PVJH01003282.1, forward strand.
TATATTCAGTCCGGGTAGACTAGAGGAACAAATTTAATAGACATGCATATGGATATAAGGAAAGGGTTTATATACAAAAGGAATGTGACACTAAGAAGGCATCCCAATCCAGTCCAGTACAAAGTCATAAGTCCGATATTAATCCATATGCCCGAAATCAGTCTACAAAGTCTCCCTCCAACTCATGAAGTCACAGGTCGGTGGGTGCAGAATTCTGGCACTGGCAGGGATCTCCCCATGGCTCCTCGCTTCCAGGGCTCAGGGTACATCAACAGCATGCCGCTCCAGCTTCTGAGGTCCGGCTCCATCAGGGCAAAGTCGTGTGGTCTCTCCACCGGAGAGACCCCTTCTGGTGAGAGGGGTTTTGTAAAGATGACATAAATGCATAACTATAATATACAATGGAAATTAATGAGTAATTTTAAAATAGAGCATTGTGAGAATTTTAAGAAGCATACATTTATTTCTAACTGGAAATGAGGGCTCAAGGAAAGTGTGGCAGGCTGTCTTTTTTACAGATCACCACAAATGTCCACAATGTCTTCTATGACAAACTATTGAAATTGAAGCCATTGAGAGCTGGGGTTGATGTCTCCTTCCCTTGGACCAGGGTGGGCTTGTGGCTCATTGATAATCAAGAGCATTCAGTGTATAAGACACTGCATCATTCCTACGGCAATGTCAGACAAGGCCATTATGTTTTCCCCTGCCATTTGTGGGGACATTATGTAACAATTCCTGAGCCTCCAGGGAGAAGCCGAATTCCCCTCAGGTTGCCAGTCTATCAAGAAGCCTAAGTTCTATGGAGAGACCAGTTGTAGGTGCTTTGGCCCCACTTCCAGCTGAGGTCTTCATTGGCAGCCAACATCAGTCAGCGGCGTGTAGGCACCTTCCCATGATTCCAGTCTCCTGCTGTTGAGTCAGCCCAGCCATCAAGTCTTCCCAACTCTGGCTTCCTGCAGCCTAAAGCAGAGGCCAACCATTCTATGACCCAGGGAATCCTGCCCAACAGCATCTGTGAGCAGAACAGAATGGCTGTGTTATATGATGGAATCTTCAGGTGGCTTGCTAGGATCATGGCCATCAGGAAAAAAAAAAAACATCAGGAAAGATGTTTTTAAAAGAAAGAATATTTGAGGAAAGTCAGTGTCTTTATGTGAAGGCAGTGAAATGACATTGTATTATTCTTTATGTAGGAAACTCTTTGAGTTGCTCTTTAAGTTCTGATGTTCTGGCTAGTGGACATTCTTTTTGTAGAACAATTATCAGATATTTATCTTTTCCCAAAACACTGGTAAAGGCTTTGTAGGTCTTTGATTTGATTCTTTCAATTACATTTAAGCAGTCCTCTTCTCCCAGTGCTTGGAGTGCTCAGCAGCTAAAAGAATGGTTGGTGGTTCGAGTCCAGGAACCACTTCAGAGAAGAGAGAGGTGGCAGTCTGCTTCCAGAAACTTCCAGCCTTTGAGTCAGAATGGACTTGATATGAGTGTGATGGCTTAGGTTGTAAAAAGAATAATTTTTATGCTAGGAATGGACTTAACAAAATGACTACTGTATTTCTTTATAAAACCAACTACCATTTACCTGTCACCTGCAAAATTATAGGATGTAGATAGATATGTATGTTTTGTATAATTTCCTTCTGAAATTAATTTTTATTTTACAATCCCAGTTGTCATAACACCAAGGCTGTGATTTTGCTCTTCATCTTTTAGGAGTACTTTTAAGTCAGAATGATTATTACTTAAATGTTTTGGCTTTTCTGGTGCAGTTGATTAATAGGTGATGAAACTGTGAATTTTCTTGATTTCTTCTCTGCAGTTTGACCTTCTCTTGGCGGCATAGAACTGTTATTCTGTCAGTACTCCTTATAGAGTTCAGGTATTTTGCTGGCTAGTCACTGAAAGCAACGCTAACAAACTCAAGGAAACAAGTTTCTGCTGTTGGAATTTACTGTAAGGATGTTGAAATCAGGACATCAAAGGAAAGCATTTTTGGACTGAAAAAGTATGTGGATAAAAGCAAGTCTGTGCTGAAGTCATTTTCTGCTGTGTGAAGAAATACAAATAAAATGTGCATCAATCTTTAAATTAAAGCATTTCACTCCTGAAATTTTGAGAAACTCAACACCAGCATTTCTAAACACACTAATATTATGTAGCTAGTTCAATATTCTTGGGAATGTGAGATATTTGGTTGTTTATGATTTAAGACTGTTTTCATGGTTATTTCTTGAGCTTCCTCTACTTGTAGGAGTTTTTGTTGAAGTTATGGGAAGGTGCTGAGAAGCACATAAAACTTTCTACCTCAATTCCAGTTTATCTTCAATACTTTCCTATAATATGTGAAAGATGCTTTAATCCATTCCCCCAGCTCCTCCATTCCTTTGATGTTGCATGCCTGTGTCGATGATGCTGAACAACTTCTGCTAACGCATCATCATCCTTTTAGAGATTTTCTTCATATTTGTTTTGGTGGCAGAATTTTCTTTTTGCACATACCAATTTTTTCATGGGCTCCATAGATGTTACATTTTATTTCTTTGTAGATTTTTTTCATAATTTTCATTGCTTTAAGATTCACATGTACCAGCAAGGAAAAGTCAGATTATGCTCCTGTGCTCAGCATACATTGATGCAGGCTGTATTGCTCCCCCTGGGATCTGGCATTGCATCATGTAATGAAGATCTTCACTTGGAGATTAACCCTTTGATCATCTCCAGTGCCTGCTCTGTGGAAAAGGACAGTCGTGGCTTTCATTGGTGTCTGGGGGGGACTGGGGCCTTGGAAGAGGGCTGGTCCTTTTGTGATTCTCCGCTTCCTGGTCTGTGTCCAGTGAGAAGAGTTTCCCATAGTTAACTTTGGAAAAAGATTGACAGCTCGGCAGCACAGAGAGCAGCCACCCTCTCTGTTGGCTTTCATTAACCAGAAGCAAATGAACCACAATAGGCTTTTAGAACATTCATTCAATTCAAGGGTGTCTATTAATTAGCCATAGACCATTCCAGCTCCGTGGAGCAAAGGCTGGGCCTCCTACTCCCACCACCAGAGGGCAGTGATGGTCCCGCCCAACCCCCCCCCCCCAAAAAAAAGATTATAAAAAAAATAGCCATAGACCTTACTTTTAAAAAGCTCACCTTCAAAGCCATAATTTGAAAAGAAATTATGAAAAGAAATTATGGCAAGTCTAATACAATAACAATGACCATAGCAATCAGCTAACACAATAACAAAAATTTTCATACTCATTGGCTCCTTCTTTACTCAATAGTTTGAGAAAGTGGAGAGAGAGCCTAATCCATAGCCCCTCTTGTGAAGTGAACCCTGGAAGTATTGGGTAGCTAAGGCATTTGTGCCAGACTAGCAAGCTCTCTTTTAAAGCATTATCAACGTTCAAATTTAGTTGGACTTTTATCCATCAATTCTTCTTTGTTTTATAAAGCAAAACTATCTTGAAGGCAATTAGCCTTTCCACACAAAGTCTTACATGACAGAAAACAAAGAGCTGCGAAGAGGTAAGAGTGGAATCTTGGCTTTACCATTTACTAGCCTGGTGAACAGACTTACCTGAGTTCTACTTGCTTTTCTCAACCCTGCTTTCTCAATGTGCTTACCCCTCACCCCCAGCCCCCACCCCTCAGGGTTGATAAGAGAATAAAGTGGAGTAGTAGACTTTACAGGGACATTACAAAATGCTATGCAATTGTGAATTGTTATTGTTTGTTTGATCATGTTCTCAATTCTCCTTCCTCTCTATAAGCATTTAGTGACATTTTCATTCACTATTTTACCACATGCCCATTCAGCAGGTGGGCCACAAAGATGTCTTCACTCTCCTGTGTTATCAAAATGGCTTGGAACAACTTGAGAAACACGTTGGGGAATTTCTATTCTTGCTCCCTGTTAGGCAGGCAGCAATAAAGGTGTTAGATTTCCATAAAGAATAATTAAGCCAAGGACAGCGTGTCCCATCTTTGATGAAGTGCAGATTTCACATTAGAATCAGATCTTTCATTTTTAAAGGTTGAATAGAATAGCATCTAAAAAAAGAATCCCAGCTGGTTAAATTTAGGCAGCTAAAAAAAAGTTTAATGTAAGATTATTCTTGGTGCAGAAACATTTTCACTTGGCTGGGAATTGGATACGTTTGAAAATCATTTTAAGCTCTTGCCTTCAGAATTGTGTGTGATCGGGGAATCATCAGACAAACGTCAATAGGTGTGTTGGAATCAGAAAGCACTGCTTCTCTCATCCTAATGAGGTCTTTCAAAGATGTTCATGCCAGATACAGGCAGGATTCTTACGTATGTTAACCTTTCCATTAAGTTTGGCTCACTCTAGATCCTGGATAGTACTGTTGTCTTACTCCTTTAAAATGATTAACTTTATCTATACAGGCCTGTGAGTCTGAGGTCTTATATGGCAGATGTAGTGATTTTTATGAGAGATGCAAATTGATATTCTGTTGCAGAACTTTTGCATATAAACTTTATAATAAATGGAATTTAAAGTTGCACCGTCACTGTACTCAGTACTAAATTGATTACTTTACATATTTTCTAAACATACTACAATGAGCATAGATCAATGTGGAAGACAAAATGACTCACCTGACTATTAAATAGTGCAGCGTTTGTTGCCCATATATAAGCTGAACAATCACTTGCTGGGAAAGAAAAAGAAATAAAAATGTCATACATCTTTCCATGGAATTTAGAGATTGCATGTTGCTTGCTTGCTGCTTTATCAAAGAAAAGACTCGAAAGAAAACAAGAGATGGCTCTTTTTCATTTTATTTTAATGCATTATTATCGGCCATGCTGCATTGAGATGAAAAACTCATTCTGGACTCACCAACACCTCCAGCTCTCTGTGCCCTACTGGATTCCCAAAGAAGAAAAATGATCTTAAAGAAGAGCAGCCTTTATCCTCACCCAGCCCACGCCTGCTGGACAAAGCTGTTGCTTATGCAGCCACTAGGTTTCCTTCCCTTTGCATGCACACAACCCGTGAGATTGCTCATCTTGTGGGACCTTTCCAGGGAGTTGCATAACTTTCCATAAAGTTGTTGAGTTGTTCTCTCTGCTGGGGGATTTGAAGCTTCAGCCAGGGTCCAGCTAACAGGCAAATAACCAAGTTATAATAATATCTGTCCTTCCATCTCTTTGGGGTGTTGCTAGTATAAAATGAAATACTGGGTGCAAAAGTCCTTTGAAAAAGCATAAAAATAAATTTAAGTAATAAAAGAATGAAAAGTATGATGATGATGATGTCAGTACATCCCACCCCAGGACAGTGAGAACTGTCAAGGACAAGACAGTTTCTGTCTGTAGATTTGCCCCTGCATTTTCAGCAGATGGATCGCAAACAGCCTACTCTTGGCCAAAATAAGAGAAGAATAAAAGGAGAACTGAGCTCCATGGTTGAGCCAGATGCTTCCCCAATCGCTCTTTCTCACACATACCACCAATTTACCCTATCTGTGTACACAGACACATGAGAAGTGTGTGATGTGGTGTAAATGTTTCAGGGAGGGAACATCTTTAATCCAGCTGGTTTTATAGATCTGAATCAGAGCACATCTATCCCTGTGAATCAGAATTGACTTATGATATGGCAATACGTTAGCATGTTTGTTTGGTTTAGGATTCCTAATGTTACAGCAGCGGTCGCACCACATAAGCCACCAAAATCTCACCCAAAGTCTTTGCCATTGAGCTGATGTTTTCTTATCGTGACCTTATAGGACTTCCCCCATAGGACTTCTCAAGCTGTAAGCCTTTTAGAAAACAGAGTGAGTGCCATCTCTTTCTCCCAGGAGCTACTGGTGGGTTCAAACCGTGGACCTGCTGGTTATCATCTGTATGCCTCCAACATTGCCAGCCAGTCTCCTCATTCACCCCAGATCTCACAACATTTCTGCAGGTTGCTGGAGATTTTATTCTCATGGTCTCGGATGGTCCTTGAATTTCCTTTTCTTACGGGTGGCCTCTTTCACATATGATATGTATTTCGCAGAAAAATCCAGGCCCTTTCTGATCTCAGCAATTAACAATATCTGTCCCCCACATACCAGAAGATGACTCAGTAGTGATTGAGTAGGTAGGAGGTGTGTAACTGACACTGAATTTGCATTACAATGGTGAAAAGGACTCTAACTAGTTCCGTAGGTGTTATACACATCTAAAACTCCCTGTTTGCCCCAAAGCAGATGGACAAGTTATCTTCAAAGAGCCCTTCATGAGTCCCCAGGTGGGATAAGCCTCTGGTGAATCTCCTCTGATGATTGATTGAGTGGTGATATGAATAGCCTGCTATCAGGCAGAGTGCATTGGAAAGTGGAGAATGAAGATAGTTGGGTTAAAATATAATATCTCATAATGTGTTCTCCATGTAGACTCGTTTTAGACTTGTCCCAGTTTTTATTATTTTCTGTATTTTATTTTGTTATTGTTGTTGGGGATTTGGGGGTACTTTTTCTTGATATGAAATCCAAACTCCAAGTTCTCTGCCATGGAGCCGATTCTGACTCACAGCAACCGTCTAAGACAAGGTAGAAATGCTCCCGTGAGTTTCTGAGACGGTAACTCTTTCTGCGTGCAGAAAGCCTCGTCTTTCTCCCATGGAGCAGCTGGTGGTCTCTAGCTGCAGGTCCTGTCTGCCTAACAGTGACACCACCAGGGCTTCTCATAGGAAATCCAGGAGAGGGAAAGCTATAGGGAAAGGAGCTGGATGCACAGTGGCTTAGAGCATGGTAAAAGGACCCTTGCTGGTGGTGTGACTGCACGTCGGGGTGCAGTCCATGTGGTTGGCAGTTCAGAATCACCAAGAGCTTCTCAGGAGAAAGGCTGGGTTTTCTATTCCCCTCAACAGTGCAGAAACCCACAGAGGATCATCCTGAGTCGACACTGACTTGATGGCAGTGACTTTAGATTTGGGAGGGTTATGGCAAGGAAGGTTGGGGAGAAACAGGAAGCTAATAATGAGCATGAGCAGGAAGAAAATGTTCTAAAATTGATTGTGCTGGTGATTGTGCGACTCTTTTTAAAAATGCGTTTAAACCATTGAATTGTATTCTATGGGAATATCCCAATAAAACTTGTAAAAAATGTAAAGACCTGCTCTTCACTTTTAGAAGTCAAATAATCCATGTCTTGTTCTGTCTAAGCAGAGTAATCGTTGCCACCCCCCTCCTAAGCCCTGAGTGGTAGAAGGGACTCATTTGCAACCACAACGCCAGGTTCCTCAGGGAAGGGAATATTCTCCAGTGAACCTGGTGAGTAAATGTCTTTGACTCCTTTGTAATGTGTGAAAAGCTTTCACCAAATCCTGTTGCCACCACAGTCTGTTCCTCCTCCTGGTCACCCTGACTGTGTTCCACAGGCAATGAGTGGCTGCTGATTCTGGGGGAGGGGGCGGGGGAGGCCAGGGCTGTCTTCCGAGGCTCCTTTGGGGAGCCTTACTCGGGCAGCCTGGGGTGATTAGCAGTCAAGCTCCCCTTTTGTGCCCACCAAGGACACTGTTCAAAGTTTCCATGGCACCTAAATCCTTAGGACTCTCAGGGTGAACAGTGGCAGAATCTTGTCAAACACTTTGTAAATGTGTAGTTTAACTCTAAGTCCTCTTACTTCCACACCCTCCTGAGTCAGATTCGTGGGTTAGAACAAATTGTCTTGAAGACTTAGCTGAACTGGGTCATTTTAGTTGCTCAGTTACTTTATGGAGAGAAGGTTTACAAGGAGAGGAAAAAGAGAGAGGTTGTCCTTCTGTCAGTAAAGAACCCAGCTGTCTAAAGGCAATATAAGGGACTATTCGGTCTTTCTGTGCCTTCTTAAATGTCCTGCCACACTGGTTTTGGGAAGGCAGAAAGTTATTCAGTCACCGTCTTTACAAAGTCACTGTCCCGGGAAAGGAGGCCACCTTCTTTCACCGCTAATCATCACCCTAATCATCCCCATTTAGAGGTTTGCGGAGGAACTTGAAAGGCATGACTCAGGGTTCCGAAAATCAAACATGTCCATGCAGAGCATAGACAGTGAACGGAGAAGAGCGTGGGCATGAGAGACACAATGTGGCCTTTATGGAACAGGACAACATCCCTAGGGACCAACATTACTGCATGTGATTGAACTACGGAGAGTAATGACAGGGTTCGGAGTTTGCCAGAGAGTGTGTCTTAACAGGGAGTTTTAGGGAAAGTGAAGCATGCCTTTAATCAGGCCTAAGGGGAGCTTGGTAAAGTAGCCGGTTTGTCAGTTGTTTATGCAGTGGGTGGGCTGAAGTCTAAATTTCACCATTTTGTGTTGTTGTTGTTAGGGGAAAATTATCGCGTGTTTATCTAATTTTTGTTCCCTGCTCTAGGGAAACATTTGCAGAGCGTTAACTACAGACTCCAGTTTGACTGTGCCTGACTGATTCAGTCGGGAGCATTTCTTTTCTTTGGGGTCACATCTGTAAACAGGGGAGGCTTGTGTTTTCATGACTGGACTGTCATCTACCTTTGCCTCCAGAGGGGCCCCTTGGGATCTACCATTTCTGAACCATCGGGCGGGAGGTGTGATTGTGGACCTGGCTTCTGGCTGGTAGACAAAGCTCACGAGCATCTCAAGGATACCCTCAGTGGAGGCACTTCTATTTGTCCAGCTTTTCGCTTTGCCAAGGTGGTCATTACCTGATTTGTGTGCTGATAGAGGTGCAGTCAGAGTGTTCAGGGGGAGCCTTTGATCTCATCTTCCAAAAGTTAATTGTAAAAGTTCTGTGTGATCCCCTGCATTCCTGGATTATAAAATGACACCAGCAGGCAATTCTTACTGTCATGGATAATTGCCATAGAGAGAGAAAATAGGATAGAGGGCTAGAATAAAGTATGAAAGCAAACCCTTATGGGGAACATTATGCTTTAGAAGAAGGCATTTCAATGTAATAGCATAATGATTTAATTCCCAGATTCATAGTGATTTAATGAAATAAGCAGTATCCACGGGCTCTAAACATTTGTTTACTGAGGCAGCTTGAATATCAGATATTTCTATTGTAAAGTAGTGATTTTTGTGTCCAAAATCATTATGTTCAAAAGATATACAGTCCTTTGAGGCCTAAAATTACCCATAGTTTTCTTTTAATGTTCCTTGTGCTTAGCACTCTTTGTTGTATCTTCGAAGACACTTGCTATTTCCACCCACTGTCCCTGCACCACGATCTACATGTCAGCAGTCAGAGGGCCTCGAGCTTGCTTGCTAGAAAGGCTGAAGCAGAATGAGAAGACTTCTTATTCTGGCTGTCACAGAAGGTGATCAGGTGTGTAAAGGACCTCAGATAGAATTACAGGGAAGATTCATAACCCAGTGCTTTCAGGTCAGTTTCATTTAAAATTAGAAGCCACCGCCTTCTCTTTTTTTATTTGCCAAGCTCCATATCATTCCTTTTTAAAATTTGGAGTTAATACAAATCACTCCACAGTTCAGTCACATCAAGCAGAATTGTACAATCGGTTTCAAAGCATTCTTTCCCTTCCTGAACTCCATGACATTGGCTCCCTTTCACCCACTCATCCCCATCACTGGACCCCAAACCCTTTTTCTGCTGTTCCTGTAGTTTCATAAAATCACAGAGAAACATATAATAAATATTCAATCACATCTTTCCTTAATTTCTAGTTTGTGTGTGTGGTGGAGAGTAGGGGGAAGAGTGCAAAGGTGGGAATTTGATAAGTTGGAATAAAAATATATTGACTTGCAACCATACAATAAACCAACTTAAAGAATCCAATTAAATAAAATGGGCTATAAATTATATTAGGGTCTAAGGAAACAGATATGTATTATATATAATTTTAAATCTATCTAATATAGCTAAACATAAAAGTGGCATATTGATTTACTATAATATAATATACAGGCTTTCTTTCTGTTTAAAGAGCTCTGCTGCTAACTGAAAGGTTGGGCGTTTGAACCCAGCAGCTGCTGCATGATCGAAATATGTGGCAGCGTGCTTCAGCAGAGATTTCCAGCCTAGGGGACCCTACGGGGCACTTCCATGCTATCCCACAGGGTCAGAGTGAGTGGGAATTGACTGCACAGCAGGGGTGGAGTTTTGTTTGTCTGGTTTTAAATTTGGCTCTATCTATCTTGCATCCTGATGGCGTCTTGCTCATGTGTTAGGCTGTGATTCGCAGTTCAGAACCACAAGCAGCTCCTTGGGAGAAAGACAGGGCGGTCCACTCCCATAAACTCAGTTTCAGAGACCCACAGGGGTCGCTAGGACTCAGCCTTGCATTTCCCTTGATAACACAAGCTCACCCCCACAGGCAGAGGTTTATTTTAAGAAATTGGCACGCTCGATTGTGGGGACTGGAAAATCCAAAATCTGGAGGTGGGAGTTTGGACAGCCTGTCAGGATGTCCTTGTTGCAGCTGAATCCTCTTCCTTGGGACTCTCAGTCTTCACTTCTCAGCCGATTGGATGACACACATTACAGAGGGCAGCCTGCTTTACTGAAGGTCGGCTGATGTACATGTAAGTCACAGGCACCACACTCAACTCAAACTCACTGCCTTGGGGTTGATTTCCATTCGGAGCTGTATTATCGGCACAGAAGAAGTGCTGCTCTGGGTCTCCAAGGCTGTCAGTCTTTACAGGAGCAGGGGAGTCATGTTTCTCTCATGAACTCACACCAACAGCTTGAAAAAAACTTTTAGACTAGTTCTTGACTAAACAACAGACTAGCCAATTGCACACATATCAATGTATCACCCTAAGGATGAATAAAAGCCAAGGGACTCGAGGGTCGAACTAGACAGGACTAGAAGTCTCCCTGGGGGACTACATGGACCGCAGCATTGATGGCAGCTCAAAGTCACACCAAGTAAACCCAGCATTGCTAATGCGGCAACCAGTACTCTCCTGTCAGTCGATACCTGCCACACCGAAAATGCATGCTTCTTCCACCTAACCCTCGCACTAATTCATCCTGGTGAGATCACTTGAAATGTAGATCACTCTTCCACTTCCACACAGAACTGGCAATCTCCCTTCAGGTTTGATTTTCAATATAATGTTCCTCTCAATGTACATCGGTCTGTTGCTTGCTTCCAACCCCCCATGTTGAGCTCTATTCTTCTCTTGTAGGACCTTGGTTTTCATGCCTTATGGCGTATTCACGTTTGAAAAGTATACCTGTCCTTCTCATGTAGTCCCGGAGTGACCCAGTGGTTAATGCGCTCGACAGCTAACTGCAATGTTGCAGGTTCTGGTTCCAGTGTGTCAGAAGAAAGACCTGACAATCTACTGCGGAAAAGTCACCCGTGACGGCCTGTGAAGTACAGTTCTGATCTGACTCCCAAGGAATCCCTTCAGTGAGAGTCAACTTGATGGTAATATGCTTCTTTGAGGGCAGGCCTGAAAAACTGTCACAGCACACAGCAGCACAGCATCTCTGCATGGCCGTCATGGTCACTTTGCTCCATGAGAGTCCCTGACTTAAAGAAAAATTCTTAACTTTTAAAAGTTTTTAATAAAACATTCATCAGATATTAAAAAACAAGTGCAGTTGTGTTCTCAGTATCCAGCTAGACTTAAAGAAGGACAAGAGCAACTTCAAATTCTAGTCCAGATATTTTAAAAATATCAGAGAAAACTGACAATCAGGAAGAAACACATTCAGTTATAATAAACAAATTCACCAACTTTTTCTTGGAAATCAGTGTTTTCAAGGTTTTGAGTACCTACTCATTGAAAATATGCCCACTTTCTATCTTTGTATCATATTTCTGTATGGTAGTAGCTAATTCTAATTATTCACTCTACACAAAGACAGAAAAAATGAGGGCTCTCCTCCACCCAATTTCTTAGTTTGTGTGCAAAATTGCAATTCCAGATGGGGCCCATTATGTGATGTTATATTTCAAACGGAAACATTTCTTAAGTTGCTGGGGAAAAAATGTCTATTAAGGAAATGAGAGCTGCTGAAGGAAAGACACGTGTTATCTATTTCTTCAATTAGTGGCAAAATCCTGGTAGTATTCTTAAAGAACTGTGGGTGTTCTAATTGAAATATTTTCATCCCCCTTTTTCCCAAGCCATCCAATACTATTGTAAAAAAAAATAAGAAAAACATCACAAGATTAAATTCTGGTAAAATTTAAGCATTTCTGCTTTTGTCACTGTGAGACCAGGGTTATACTATTCTGCTTAATGCATCGTTTATTAAAAGTTTTTCTCAGTAGGATGGCAAGTAATTATTTGAAGCAGCTGGGTTACAAGAAGAACTGATCACATGTTATTAGACTCCAAGGACTTATGGATTATGGAAAGATGAACAGTGTAATTATGCTCATGGAGTGTCACTTATTAATTTCTAAGGTGAGATTCATAATAACATCCTAATAGCTATAAAAACCTGAGCAAATGTCTGTATTTCTAAGGTCTGCAAGATTTAAAATTGGTACACAGATTTAATTTTGTTAAACTGTAGTACAGTTTGCCTCACAGTTTCCAATGTTTCAAGGGGAATGAGATCCTACGAACATTGAAGTGGGATGCAAAAGCCACAAAACAAATCCGCTGCCGTCAAACTGATCCAACTCTAGCAATGCTATCAGACAAAGAAGAAGAGTTTGCTGGGGTTTCCAAGGCTATCACCATAACAATAGCAGACTGCCTCCTCTTTCTCCCACGGAACAGCTAATGGAGTCAAACCTCCGACCTTTTGTTAAGTGCCTGCCTAGCAAGAACTTCACCACTATTCTTCCAGGGCTCTCAGACAAACAAAGAAACAAACAAAGAAAAACTAAAAGCATCCCACCCACTGTCGTTAAATTGATGCCAACTCTACGGGAACCGGGAGCCTCATCTTCCTGCAGAGAAGCAGCTGATAGACTCGAGCTGCTGACGTGGCAGCTAACTCATAACCCACGACTGTATCACTGAGGCTCTAAGTAGAATTCAACAGTCATAAAACAGAGAAACTGGAAAAATCTGAAGCTTTTCAAGTTTGGGTGTATTCACTTTGGTTTACCCCAGGCCCTACACCTTCCTGGGTGAGGGCAGAGACAGACACATAATGGCTCACTCGAAAGTCATTATGCATAGATGAAAAGATGTTTTACTCGTGGAAGTCAATTAACACCTTTTAGAGTTCATCTTAATAATTACTTGAAGAGCATCACCTTTGACAACTGGGAACAGGCGTGGATAGACTCTGTTAAGTATTCCATCCTGAGGCCCAGGAGTAATGAAGCACTGAGCAGAGGTCTGCTGAAGAGGAACAAAACTGTGTGCAGGGGGATGACTGGAGAGCACTGGTGATAGTGTGAACTAGGGCGGGGGTGGAGCCGGCCAGATGAGAACAAGGGAATGGATTGTATGTGAGGGTGAGGGAGGGAGGGGAGGCAGGCAGATAGAGTTTGCATGGTTTCTACTGTGGCTGCCATTCAAACTCTCTGCCCATTTTTCTAATGCTGCTTTTAAAATTATTATTATTGATTTGCATGACTTCTGGAGGTGATTTTTTTCCTGTCGTAATGTTTGGAGTTTACTCCTTGTCTTTTTATGTTGTTGATAGTGTCTTTTTGACAGAGATTTGAGTTCTATATAGTTATATTTTTTAATCATTTTCTCTGTCTTCTGGATTTTATCTTCTCAATGATCTCTTTTTACAAGGTTCAGTGGTTTCATTTGTCTTTAAAATTTCATTTGAAATTTACTTTGGGGTTTGTTGTAGGGTAGAGATTGATCTTATATTTTATTGGTGGGTAAATAGTTATACTCAAGCTATATCTTACCTTTCCCCATTAATTTGAAATCAATAAGATGCCCCCCAAAAAAGCTGCCTAATTTGAAATCAATATATAAATATACCAAAATGGTAGAGCCTATTCTGAATCATAACAACCTTAGAAGACAGACGAGAACCACCACGGTGGGTTTTGGAGATTCTAAATCCTTATGGGAACACAAGGTTTCATCTTTCTACTGTGGAGCAGTTGGTGGGTTCTAACTGCTGACTACCCACCACACCACCAGGGTGTACACACACACACACACACACACACACACACACGCTACTCTAGTCCATCCAATGAGACGTTCATTCCTATGTTAAATGTTGTAGCTTCCTGCTGTAGTTATGTGTTGTAGAGTCAGTTCTGACCCACGCAGCAGAAGGTACAAAAGAAGGAAAGGTTGCCCAATAATGTCCCACCATTGCAATAGTTACTGTTTGAGCCAATTGTCGTAGCCACGGTGTCAACCTATCTCTTTGAGGGTCTTCCTCTTATCTGATGACCTTCTACTCTACCAATTATGATGTCCTTCTTCAGAGTCTGTCATCTCCTGACAACATTTTCAAGGGATTTGTGACAAAGTTTCACTGTCCTTGCTTCTAAGGCACATTCTGGGTGTACTTATTTATAACATACTAAAAAAATTATTTTCGCACATTTTTTCTTCTATAAATCCAGAGAATCAGCTTGCCAGTCTCATAAAGCGAGACAGTAAAAAAGAGTGAAGGTAGAGATTTGGGCAGAGTATGTATGGAGTTCGTGTAAATATCTTGGACCTATATTTCTAAGAATGCTTTAATACCCTTAGTGGAAGTTCCTGAAAATGTTTTGTGCACGTAGAAACCCTTAAAATGCTGGCTATGCATTTCTAGGGCAAGACATACCGAGCCTGGCCATGCTGACTAGTAAAGTTTTCTTCCTCCTAGGAGTCCCTAAATAAAATTATCTTATAATGTTTATGTCTCCCAAAAGTAAATCTTTCTCTTTGTAAGGCAAGAACCTGAGTTCCAAAATCATATATGGAAAACATGTATGGTAAACAAGAGGAATAGGGGACAACAGACCACAAAAGCTACATTCTTCACCATGATTGGATCAAAAAGGAGTCTCACACAGGCAGAAACATAGGTCGTCACCAGAATCCTTTATAATTCTGCAACTTCTTGGCCTAAGCAACCAGCCACAACCCATAGCTGAAAAGACCTGCGATTGAGAATTTTATTTCTCTCACTCTGACCTTGGACTTTATTTGTCTGGTTGTTTCTTTTCTTTGTGTTTGTAAGACTGGCTTTCTTTAGTCTGTCTCTGTCTTGACCTTAAAAACTAGATTGGTGTTTTCTTGAGCTTGTTCTGAAATTTATAGGTCTTCTTGTTCTTTTGACTAGTATTAAGAATGTTGTAAGTCTGTGGTGGACAAGAGTACATTGGGTTTGAGTGCTTTAAAACAGATTTAGTTAACTCTATCCTTAGGTACAGGAAAAAGCATGTGGTGAGTGGCCTGTTTAATTTTTTAGGGAAAAAGAATAGGTGGATTTGCCTCTAGCCAAGATAGTGACCATCAGGATGTATTGTGTGCTTCCTCCACAGAGTAAACAAGGCTCCATTTCAGAAATCTCTTCTGACTTTAGAAACATGTTTTATGGATATTTTCTTCCTCTCCTAATGAAATACTTTTTATGTTTTAACAGGACAATCCTTCAAAAGAGAAGCCCCACTTTTTAAAAAAAATCATTTTGTTGGGGGCTCAAACAACTCTTATCACAATCAATACATATATCTATTGTATGCAATAGATATATTGCATTGGTATATTTGTTGCCATCATCATTCTTGAAACATCCTCCATCTACTTAAGCCCTTGGTATTAGCTCCTCATGTTTCCCCTCCCTCCTCGTTTCCCCTCCCTCATGAAGCCTTGATAATTTACAAATCATCATTATTTTGTCACATCATACACTATCTGATGTCCCTTCACCCAATTCCCTGTTGTCCCTACCCCAGAAAGGAGGTCATATGTAGATCCTACAATTCGTTTCCCCTTTCTACTCCACCTTTCCTCCACCTTCCCGGGATCACCACTCTCATCACTAGTCAGTAAGGGGCCATCTCTTCTGAATCCCCAATGCTTCTGGCTCCTACCCATAACAGAGTACATCCCTGATTTAGTCAGATTTATAAGGTAGAATTGGGATCATGATAAGGGAGGGAAGGAGCATTCAAGAACAAGAGGAAAGTTGCATATTTCATTGTTGCTACACTTGACTGATTCATCTCCTTCCCGTGACCCTTCTGTAAGGGGAAGTCACTTCACCTACTAATGGACTTAGGGTCCCCAATCTGCACTCCCCATCATTTATAATGATATAATTTTTAGTTCTGTGATGCCTGATACCTGATCCCTTCGACACCTGGTGGTCACATAGACTGGTGTGCTTCTTCCATGTGGACTTTGTTGCTTTTTAGCTAGATGGTCATCGCGTATTTACTTTCAAGTCTTTAAGACTCCAGACACTATATCTTTTTATCCAGGCACCATCAGCTTTTTTCACCACTTTTATTTATGCATACATTTGTCTTCAGTGATTGTGTCAGGAAGGTGAGCCAACTAAATTGGCATGCCAATTTAACAGACCAAAATGTTCTTGAATTGAGGAAGTACTTGAGTGAAAGTTCAATGCTCATCTGCTGTCTTAATATTAACCCGATAAGTATATGCTTGTAGATCTATTTCTCCATTATAATATATAAGTATATTTACACATGTATATGACTTTATTTAGACCTTTATAAATGCTCTTCACCCCTCAAGGAATACCTTCACTTTAACCATCATTTAATGCAGCCCCCATTTTAAACTTCTACAAGCTTTTACATCATAAATTTAAGGTTAAATTATGGACTTCCCTCCGGTAACTTCATGACCTTTAGTATCTTGTTTTAATCTCATTTTGAGTCTAGTAAAATAATTATTTAAATGACACACAACTACAACACAACTACAAAGACAGTATTCCCACTTTCCTATCAGTTAAAATAAACGTTTTGTAGCAGTGTACCAAACCTTTCCTTGAGAAGTTAGTAGGCTGTAAGATGAGACTAAGAAAGAAACTTCTTAGCCCAAAAGTTAGGCTGCAGAGTTTTAACCCCCAGTTATGTTATAGTTGAATTTAAAGCAGTGTTCGAGAAATTTATTGATCACTATGGAATAAAAAAACAGAAAAACTATTGAGGTTTGGGAGGACAGTATAGATGCTTAATCTCTTTGGCCCAAATGTCCCTGAACAAGGTTAGCTTTAGACCTTATTTTTGCTAGCTCAAAAAAGTAGTCTATGCAGGAGTTAGCAGCTCTTATAGCACATAAAGAAATAACTTAATAAGTAGAATAAGACATACACAAAATTAGACAATGGGACACAAGTGTACAAATTGTAATGGCCCTACAAGCACCAAACTTATTTGAGTGGCTACCATCAGGAAGAGGCACATGAACTAGGTCAACTTTATGAGGGATAGTAATAATTTTAACGTGCATTCCACTCATAACACTATCTTTCACAGTTGCCTCACATGTAGTAGAGGAAAGCAAAAGCTTGGGCCATGATGAACATAGGCTCTGATCGACACAACAGAGGCTTCTGGTGCAGACAGATGAGATGGTATCCAGTGGAAACCAAGCAGCCTGAGTTTAATACATCTGCCATCTTCAGTTGAGCTAAAGCCCTGACTAATTAGCCGTGTGCTATGCGCAACCTCTAAACAAGAGGAGGAAATATTTAAGCTAGAAGTTAATAGGCACTTTCCCTACAGAAAGCTGCCACCTCCACACAGAGCGCTGTCTCCCTCTGATGCCTTGAATCAGTCCAAAAGTCATCTTCCTCACTCTAATGTGCCCTTCTATTTCTAACAACTAAACAACACAGGTGGCCAGGACAAATCCAGACCAAAGTAGGAAGAGCTAGTATGCTTACGCAAAGAGAGATGCAGACTGACAGAAAGACGGACACACACACACATACACACACTTGCCCTAAAAGTATCCTCAGAATTAGAATTTGCAGGGGGAAAAAGAAGAAATTTTTTGTCTTTGTCTTTTCATCTCACCTGTTAGACTACCCAAATCTAATGTCTTTTGTAATAAAACTTGCTTTACAAATCTTCGAGAGTAACTCTTCACAGAAACACTTCCACATAGCAGGTGGCTTTGAACTGCTAACCATGAGGTTAGCAGCCCAATATGAACACTGAGCCACCAGGACTCTTCTTCTTCCTTCTTGCTCACTGTCGTCCAGTCAATAGTGATGCAGAGCAACCCGATAGGACAGCGTAAGTGTGCCCCTATAGGTTTCCAAGTTTCCAACTCTTCATGGAGTAGCCAGTTGGTGGCTTGGAATTGCTGACCTTTGAACTGCAGTCCAACGTGTAACCGCTACATTGCCAGGATGCCTCCTTCACCCTCCTAGTTCTTTCAAGAGAAGATTCGCTTGTGTCCAGCCCTTTGCTCTCCTGCTTGGTACTGTAAGACACTGCTTTCAGTGTTCCACTGAGATCTCATGGGTCTGCCACTGCTACTTGATGTTTTACAGGAAGCTTGGACAAAAAAGGCTTTAAAAAACTGGGTTAAGAAAAGTATCCGTCAATCGAGGCACAGAAATATTTCTCTAGGTGAGACAGAATCCGAATTCCAGTAACAGTGAGACTGTGGGTATTTTATTTGAAATTACACTGAAATAATAGATGAATCTAAAAAATTCACTTTCCTCCTCAATCTTGCATCTTCTTATTTTTGTCCTTTTTTAAAATCTAACTCTTCTTTCATGACCCTCAGTAAAATTTTATGAATTTATTTATAAATGTGTTAAGTCAAAAATATTTTGTCTCAAATGATCTTTCACTTTGTTATTTCTTGATTCTGGTGAATTGTGTGTAACTGCACACAATCTCTCTTGGCAATATCCAGGTCAATAATTTTGAGATGTCTGTGCACCTCAGAATATTAAGATGTATCCTCTTTGTTCAAATACTTGATATTTGTTCCAGGGTGAGGGATATAAGGAAGATTTTTATTTCTTGGCAGAAGTAAATGCCTTTGTGGAGAATTTCAAATAAATCGCTCTTTGTGAGTGATGGCAGTGTAATGTAGACAGGGGATGTGTATCTATTCTTGTATATCTACATCTTTAGAAACATACTCCACTATGAGTTGAAAACATTTCAGCATTATATATACTTTTGCTAGTACATGTTCAAAGCCAAGCCGAAGAATCATTCTTCTCCCTGTGTGTTTCTCTGAGGGGTGATTTTTTTTCTTCCTCTTAGACTCATGAAAGGGTCCAAGGAGTCTAGCCATAAACCCTAAGGGTTGACCCTCAAGTTCACGCTCTGTGTTTTTGCAAGACAGTCTCTTTGTATCCTTCATGCCTGGGCAAAGAAGGGAATTACCAATAGATATTAGGCTTGGCAGTACACACAGAGGCAAGCAAGGGACTGAGATCAAAGACGGCAAAACCTATTTGTTCTCTGATGAATCCAGAATTACTTGTTCAAACAACCTTGCTGAAAACTCTTCTTTCAACATCCAGGGTTTAGTAGTTAAAACTTGATCTAGAAGGAGCCCTGGTAGTGTCCTGGTAACGCATTGAGTTGCTAGCCATAAGGTTAGTGTTTCAAAACCACCAGCTTCTCCACAGGAAAAAAAAAAAGCCAACATTTTCTATTCCTGTAGAGAGTTACAGTCTGAGAAACCCACAGGGGTGATTCTTTCCCATCAGAGAGGGTCACTGTATGTTGGAATTGAATTGAGGGCAGGGGGATTTTTCCTTTTGTTTTGTTTTAGTCAGAGGGGGCCTGTGAATATCTTGGCAGAGCTGAAGGGAGCAGGCCTGGCTTTCTGCCCTCAGCCTCAGCCTCTGCGCATGCGCCTGCTTGTGGAGCTCTGAGACGCGGTGGTGTCTTCTTTGTCCGGCCGTAGGCTCTGCATTGCGAGGGTTGTGGCTCGCAGCTCACGGTCTACTGCAATGAGGGTTTATATTTTCCTATTATTCTCATTGTGCAGCCCTTGCCCTCCTGCCTGGTACTGTAATACACTGCTTTCAGTATTCTAATGGCATCGCATGAGTCTGCCATCACTGCTTGGTGTTTTACAGGAAGCTCAGACAAAAGAGGTCTTGAAAAACTGGAGTGAGAAAAGTATGTGTCTATCTAGGGACAGTGCTGTAAAATGAAAACACTGTCCTCTATTGCTTGTTTCTGCTGCTCATCTCCCCAATAAATAACCAAGCCAAGCTCCTTTCTGCACCAGGACGTGGACTACATAATTCAGCCATGGGGGGGAGGTTCGGGAGTTAAACTTGCCAATGTAAAATACCAGATTCCTCATAATCATCTGATTGTATCAGTTCATGCCAGTGTTGATCAGCTTTCTTTTTCTTCCACTCAGCACCCAACTCCAAACATGTTCTCCCTTACTTTAAAGAGCACACTTTACTTAATACCCCGGAGGGTAACAAAGGTACACGGAATTTTCAAAGCAAATGTTGAGAAAACGACATGGCAGGTAACTACGATTAATTCCTTCATGCATTAAATGAAGGGCAGTGGATAGCAGGATGCCACTTGGTGGGCACCACCGCCAGGCAAAACTGGTCTTTGAGGCAGGAACTGCTAATGTTTTGCAAACAGAGAACCTTTACCATGTAATCGTGACAAGCAAATGCAAGGAAAAATAGGCTACTAGGGTTCCTAGGGAAGAAAGTGCCATGAATCAGCCCTGACCTGGGAGGAACCTACACCCGCCCCAACTCAGCTGGAAGGAAGGATTCTGAATGTACACTGTTGGAACAGAGAGGCATGTAGAAAGCCGGACATGGGTTCTACCTGAGCAGCTGCACCATTCTAGTTCTTCTCCTGTCCTTTTATTAGCACTAGTCAGTTGTTCTTGCTGACTCCTCTTTCCTTCCCTCAGGTCTTCTTTCCCCCTCCTCTCTTAAAAAGGACTGACATTCAATTGTTTCCAAAATGCCTTTTGTTTATTTCAGTAGAAGAGAGTTTCTGGTGGGCACATGGCTGGCCACTTAGAAAATAGATTTCCCCGACTCCCTTGTAGTTAAGACTCTGGATATAGATTAGACTCTATCCAAGTAGAAGCTCTTATCAGAAGTCAAAAAGAAAGGGAGAGGCTCTGATGCTGGCTGAACTCACTGACCAGGGAGATTATGGTTTTCCTGAATTGACTCCTGTTCTTTTCTAGTTTCCGGGTGGTTAAGCAGACCTAACTGCCATCAAGCCTGGCTCATAGAGGTCAGAGCAGAACCATGCAAGCTTATAAATCTGAAGGGAAAAGATTGCCTGATCATTTTCATTCTGAATGGCTGGTGGATTTCAGGGGCTGGCCCATCATTTCTCACCACACTGCACTACCAGGGATGTGAGGTTGTTAAGAAGCAGCTCCTTATAATGGCTCTTCTGGATCAGATTCACTCCCTGAATGACAGTGTCCATTCTCCTGTTTCCTGCTCCTGCTTAGGCATCAGAGTGGATTGCGTGAGCTCTAGTGGTGCTTCTAAGACAACAACTCCTCTAGGGGCAGATTTTTTATGGCTTTGGGAGTCATGCCAAGTCACCCATCCCTCACTCTTTCAAATGAATTGTTAACCCCCTGAATTCCTGCCTTGCCTGAATTCTTGCTTTAAATTCCTAGAGGAAGTTCTAGTTCTGCTGACCTTACTGCTCATGACACTAATTGTGGAGAGATCCATAGGCTCTTGGCCATTTACTACACTGAGAAGGAGAGGTTGTGCTCCATGACCTAGGCCAGCATCATGCCGAGGGGCTGTCTGCCTCTGACTGGTGCCTTTTCCTCTGGCACTGTATGATAGATGCTGTCAGTTCCTTGTGATGAGGCAGACATTTTGATATTGTGTACTGGGTGAAATAGAGCAGTTCTGGCATACTGCTAGAATTTAAACCAACTTAGTGTGGCTACAGAGTCCTCATGGTGCTTTGAGATAAGTTTGGGATTGACTTAACCACAAGGTCCAGGGTTCAAACCCATCTGTTGCTCTTCAGAAGGAAGCTGAGGCTCTCTGTTCCTATAAAATGCACAGCTCAGAAACTGTGATAGTTAAGGTTTACTGTGCCAACCTGGTTGATAAACACATGTGGGATTAATTGAAGGGCAAGGAGATAAATGACTGTGAGCTTAGCTTGTGGTTCTTTGGTCTCTTGTTCTAGGATAGTTGGACCAGGGTGCAGCGGCCTTAGCTAGTTCTCTGCCTCAGCTGGCAAGGCTCACTTTCTGTGAGACATCCCTGAGGAGAAGCCACATGGACCTACCCTGATGCAGCCCTGGGTGTTGGAGCAGCCATGTGGAGACCCCTGGCAGTGCTGAGATGCTGACATGTTCACTGATTCGGCTCTTCTCCACGTCACTGTCGATTTGTGTCAGACCTATGTGCTGATATCAGACTTGTGGGCTTGGAGTGGAATGGGTTGGGATGCTCTCTCTCATGTACATATGAGTTTCTCAGGATTTGTTTCTCTAGCCTATCTGGACAAACACAGAAATTGTGTATGGGATGCTTAGGAGTCAGAAATAACTTGACGGCAGGACCTCTGCTTTGCTGGTTTAGCTGAGGCAAGGAATGTTTGCGTGGTGCCACCGGTTAAGACAGTCAGATGCTATTGGAAGGGCAGTTCTTTGACACAAAAGAGAAGTGTCTCAGAAAAGGCTTGGCCGTTTGCTTCCATGGAGAGCTCTGCGGAGCACAGCTCTCCTCTGTGAAGCCTGCGTGGTCATCATGCACCGGAGTCTGCTCAACAGTTGCTTGTACAGAGAGCTCTTCGATTATAGCATGTGTCATGCATCTAGGTTAGCTTCTCCAAGTTTATACAAGCAGGAAAGCTAATAAAAAAGCACGATATACCTTTCTTTGTCCATATTTTCCCAAATATATACACCCTTAGGATCTCAGGGCTTCAATGGTGAGGGCAGAATGTAGGTACTTAAAGAAATTTAACCTTTGAGTATCACTATTGGGTAGACCTCCACCTAACCACACACTGGCAGTCCTCAGCACCCCACCCCCCTTGCTCTAGGGAAATGTACCTTCCGTGAAGCCTCCTTCAACCTGATGTGCAGAATTCATCCCATTACCTTTGGCAGATCACAAGCCTTGTTGACAGAAACAGAACTATAGGCACTCCCTGAATTATGAATGAGATCTATTCGTAAATCTGTTTTAAATAGAGTTGGTACGTAAGTCAGAACAGTTAGATATAATTGCTATAAAATGTCAGTCAAATGTTTGCTTTCATATAGAGGGAATTTTCTAATGCATTAAAAAAAGAATTAAGGAAACATTTCCAGGTACATTAAAACATCTTTGATATAATAATACAATAATAAAAGTAATAATGCTTTGATGTGCCATGCAAAGTAACACCTGTTGGTTGTTATGAACCCTGGCTACACCTTGAACTTTTAATATAATGAACTTTACAGGTGTTGGTTTGTAGCTACAGCTTTCGTAGGGATGACCTATGAAACACTCACCGCAGTGATGGCAATGATCTTATCTATCTCTGTTTCCCACTACATATTGACCATCTTAAGGAGAATGACTGTCTCGTATTCATCTCTCAATCTTCTGTAGTTAAAGAAATACTTTCCAGCTCAAATTAAATCTATACCCTGAGTTCAATATATAAGGAATAGGGATTCCATAATTTGTGGATTTTAAGGAGTTGTTGATTGTAAGATGCACTTTTGATTTAATAACTCTTTGGCATGGGGTGGAGAGGGATATATATTTAATGTATGTGTGCAATATTACTTTGAATTTACTAGAAAAGAAGGTGAATTTTGGTGCCCAATTCATTGATTTGAAGTCTGGATTACCACTTACTTTCTCTGTGGTCTTAGGCAAGAACTTGAACTTCTCTCTGCCTCAGTTTCTTCATCTGCAAAATGGGGTTGACAATGGTATCAAACTCCAAGGGTTGCTGTAAAGATTAAAAGAATATTTATAAAGCACTGAAAATATTATCCTTAAATCACAAAAATTGTGTGGGGGGGTGGACGGTGGTGAGGTAGGGGGGCACTTCAATTTAAGTAAACAATAGAATGTTAGTTTTCTATAAATGGGCTCAAATAACTTTTAGTTGACAACAATTTTCAGACCACTAGCTATTTTCCAGGAATGCTGGTGGCAGAGTGGGTTACTTCTTGAGCTGCTGACTAGAAAATTAGCAATTTGAACCCACCAGCAGATCCTAGGGACAATAATGACTTTCAACTCTCTTAAAGATGTACAGTCTCATAACCTGCAGACATAATTCTTCTCTGTGTGTTGAGGTCACTCTGCTTCAGAATCTACTGAATGGATGTATGTTTGTTTTTGTTTTGTTTTATTTACCTCCTGAGTTGGCTCTTCTTCGTCTCAACACTTAAAGAGTCACTCATCATCTCATTGGTAAGGACTGTGGCTCCTGTTCTATCATTTTTCAATTTATGAACAGTCTTGATGTCACCTGAAAGCCACCTCCAGGTGTTGAATGGGTTAATATCAGCTGGCAGAGATCCTGACACAGGGAATCTAATAAAGTCATAAATGAACAAATGAATCACCAGAACCCACACACCACACCTGGAATCAATCAATAGATACTATTTAGTCAACCATTTGGAATGACAATCAACACATTAGCAAACAAGCCCCCACCTTCCTGCTCACACTCTGACAGCACATGCTCCTATGCTGGGGACAGATCTAAATGGGCCCCAGATGACATAGACATCTTGTGCTGATTTCCTCTATGGCTTGCCTTTACCCTGTCCTTTATCCAGGCTGGAATGTAGACAATGTTTCCACACATTTCTTCATTATTGATCCAATTACACTGCTGTTCTCTCTTTCCGCTAAAATGTATTCATCTACATGAGCCCTTGGTCTCTATTTTTCACATATTAGAATTTTGAAAATCTGCATTTTATACTTTTGGTACTCTCTCTCTTACTCATGTTTCCTGCTCTGGGATGGTATGGACTTGCCTACTTCATTATCTTCCCAGGACAAGGAGAACCACTTAATACATGCTTCTGGACAAAATATTGGCACAAGATAAATCTGACTTGGATACAGGAGCTAAAGAATAGAGATAAAGGTATAAAGAATATGTTACATTTGATCTTAGCTGAGAGACCAAGAAGCAATGGGATAAAGAACATAGACAGTGTGACCAGTACAATCATTCACTCACTTATTTATTGAAAACCTACAGAACATATCTGACTGGTATTATGCCAAGGTGCTCCCAGTCTAACTCGGAAGACCAGTTAGGTATGAAAAGACCTCATTATCCACTCAATTGTTTGATACGGTGTTTGAAACGTTCAATGATAGGGTCATCTGACTGAAATGGTCACAATTGAGTTTAAAGAGGGGAGTGGAATTTGACTAACCTCAAAGGACTGAAAGATTTGAGCTCATGATTGGGAGGGAGCCAACAATCCCCGAAGAGCTGGGTGGTGGCGAGGCAGGAATGGGTGTTCTGTATTTGGGAAGGTGAGACTACTTTGGTTGGAATGAAGAGCAGAAAGCATTGAATTTAGGACCCAGGAATTTGACGCAGATTGAAACCATCTATGGGAATGAAGTCATGGAAACAGATGGTTAGCTGATGAAGTTCTGCAAGTAGCACCAAAGGTTATGGAACATAGCCTGGAGGAAGCCAACTGAGACTCCAATGGTAACTGGTGAGATGGACTAGAAATTGGGGACATGAAGATAATCCGAAAGAAAAGCCACACCTGGCAGATCATCACTTTTGGCGAGCATTCCAGAACATTTTAAGCCTACAGGATGACTATAGTTATTAACACATTCTTGCAAACTATTCACATAGATACAACTATGCCATAGCATGAAATACAATGACGGCAGTTTATCCCGTGACACACGGGGTTCTTTTGTTAGGTTGTGTGGCCTTAGTAATGCTGGTGGGTGTAATGACCAGTAAGATCTTACACACCTGGCCAGTTGACCTGGGATTTGGGTGAATCATCCTGACTACAGCTGCACTTAGGCATAGTCAATAGCAAATGTTTGACACCTTGCCCTCCTTACCACATCCTGCCCCACCCTCTCCATGTCCGCCCTCACCAAGAAAATAAGAATCAAGACAGGATAGAGGATGGAAACCACTCATTTATTCTAAATACCTTCCTCACCCCTCCACCCCCCAATTTAAGCAATCATTACTGAGCTCAACTGCTTACAGACAGTTTGGAGGTGCAAATCTACCCAGAAGTGTTTGGGATGCAAGATTTACTTCAAAAAATTTGCCATGGAAAACCAAATGGCAATCTTAAAGTACCTCTAAAGCTTGAGGAGAAAAAAGAGGTCATTTAGGATGCTTGTCAAGTCCCCAAGGGTGGGTGAGAAAACTGAGAGCCGTTACCAGTTTTCATAAAGCTGTCCTTTGGAAAATTAACAAACCGTAGACACAGAGACAGCAAAACTTCTCTCCAACAAGTCTATTCCAACTCATGGGATCCCATGATTGCCATAACTGCTACCCTTTTTAGAGGCTGCTTTTATTGTCTGCTGTTTCAAGGCCATCAGCTTTCTTCCTCCTGTTAGGTTCAGCTTTCTCTGAGGACCTGCTAGGTCTTGCACGCTTCTCTATTTCTGGCAAAGTTGTTCACTAAACAATGGTTGAAAGAATAAATAAATGAGGACATAAATCCCTGCAGTGCAAGCAATAGCAGGGAGCTGAAAAAAACAGCCGTACTATTTTGATCGATTGTGAATTTTAAAGAACTGGAAAAAAAATTCACTCTTATGCAGATAAAGTGATTTATAATAGCAATTTAAATATAATTCAAGCACCAACTTCCAGTCTATTACAACAAATAGAGGCCAGACAGTGTTGGCGTTATGTCATGGTCACAGAACTGTTGACTCTAGGGATCATGTACTCATATCTTCTCATTTTTCAATTGAGGTTTTGAAGGCAAGTATGACTTGTCCAAGATCACATAAATGGTGGCTGAGCCTGATATAAAATTAAGAATGGGTTCTCTTTAAATCTGTCCTTGGGTCTACTCATTTGAAGACCCATCCATCTGGGACTCTCTGGGAGATTTGTTCACTCTGCTAGAGTTATCAGTGCCAAAATGACTCTTGTTCCAGTCTTTTTGCCAAGAACTTTTCCAGAAGCTTTGCCAGCTGATGAAGCAGAGAAAAAGAAGTTCCAGGAGCAGAATGAAGAGATTAGACATGGGAGTGGATTCTACCATTACAGGACATGATGCCATACCATAGGGGCACCAGTGATGACACCAGTGGTGTCTCAGGTGTGGGAGGGCTCAGGAGAGATGGACCTGAGAACCAACATGATGGGAACTACATTTCCAGGGGTCCAGATAGACCAGGCAACATCTCTGAACATATTTAGAGATATTATTTCTTCTATATTTGAATGAGACATGGTATAAGGCAGGCCTTAAAAAAACCCTCTGAGTGAAAGGAGACAGTGAAAATCATTCTCTGAAAGAGAAGAGAGAAGTGTTCTCAGAGGAAAGCAAAGGCTAGATGTGAATCCTCAGAGTTGGAAGATAAAATATTACTTCCTGCCAGCTTTCCAGTCCAGGCCCTGTGTTCTTCTTTTTAGATTGAAATTAATTTAAAAGAGAATTTGTTCCTTGCAACCAGATAATCCTTAGCTAATAAATGAAATTATGAAGTATAATTCTTTGCCTTTTCCTACAAACTCAAACACAGAATCCAAGGAAATAATGGAAAACAATACTGGTAAGTATGTGAGAGCGATGAAGGACTTGTGTGACATTTCAGTTTCATACTCATTTGCAAACTGGTCTGTAAATTTAACCATCATTTATAATAATATTTCTGTGTCCCAGTGCAATTCAAGTTCCCAACACATGGTCAGAAAGCTTTAAAACTTCGTGGAATAGTTTGTCCCTGTGTGTTTGAGTATATATGCATATGTGCATGCTCATGGTGTTCATCTGCTTAAAAAACTGATTCAGGGTAGGTCTTTGGTATAGTAGAAAGAACATGGATGGGGTGTGGACCCTGCTTACTAAATTATTTAGTAGCTGTGGGTCTCTGGGCAAATCAAGTATCTTCTTTGAACATAATTTCTTTCACTTATCCCTACACCACCCCTAACCAAAAATAGGGACAATAGTATTCTCATGACTAGAGACTCAAATGGCTCAATGCAAATCTCTAATATCTGTTATATGCAAGTTGTGGATCCTTCATGAATGGTAACTGCTTCCTTTCCCTTGTCTTTTTCCCTGTTAGTGGATGCATCTCACCCTTTGATGCTAATGCTAGTCTTCCCTCTCTGTAAAACCTTGAACACATTAGTTACACAGCCCCCAAACAACAACAACAAAATGGTTTCTTAGTGTCCTGGTTTAGCCTTAAGTTACTCAGAGCACCGATTCATAAAATTGCGCTGGGTAGACAGCACCAGGTCTACTTTCTTAGATTTGATGTTACACTCTATTTTTGGCTATTAAGCTGCATGAATTTATTAGTTTATCATCATCAGATTTTTAAATACAGGAGGAACTTAATCTTACAAGTTACAGGAGAAGATTTTTAAAAGGCAAATATTTGAAAGGGAATTAGTTATTAACGGACGTCCAGGTATTAAGTATTACTTAGGTAGTAAGGGCTGTGTATGGCCTATGGTGACTACTTGGTTGTACATTGAGCTGCCAGTCATAAGGCCAGTGATTCCAATCCACCAGTCGGTCTGCAGCTTTTAAAAGACTGAGAGGTTTGGAAACTCAAGGGGCAGTTCTTCTCTGTCTTGTAGGATCACTATGAGCTAGAACCAAATAGATGGCAGCAGGTTTTCCATTTTTGAGACGGGCGGCTGGACAATATGTACAGATCTTTTTTAAAGTAACTCTCTTTTTATTTATTTATTTATTTATTTATTTAGTGGGCCTCACTGCCCTCTGGTGGTCGTGGGAGACACCCAGTGCCACTCCTGAGGACCGCCGCTGGATTTGAACCGACAAGTCTGCAAACCGCAGTCCCGCACTCAACCACTTACACCACTGGGGCGTACAGATTTTAAAAAATAGATACTGCAGGCTGGAATACAGCCTGGGAAGAGCAGAAACATTTTTTTAAAATTTTAAAATAATTGAAAAGGCAACTATGTGGGAGATGTGAGGTCAACTTACTGTGTCAAAAAATACAAAATTTCATAGCAATTTTCATAGATATTTTGAAGATATTCATTTTTCCTCTTTAATTTATACAGTCACATTTCAGACCACATTTTTAATATATCGAGGTCAATGGATAATGCCTGCTAAACGCTCCACAGCGGAGGTTGGCCCCAAGCTTCTTTATAAGAAGAGTTCTAACTTTTCTGTTCAGAGTTTCGGTGCACAGGTGGAAAAAATGTGCCATCTTGTAACAAGAGTCAAAAAAGCGTTCATTGTAATAAAGGAGTTAGAACTCTGACGGACTTTCTGTGGGTTTCACAACATCTCACTACCGTTTATTAGATTACAGCTCATTGCAATCCTACAGGACAAATCGATACTTCTGAAGCTTGTCCTGAGTCTGGAATTTTTTTTTTTTTCATCACTGCTCTCTGGTGGGAGTGAGAGGCCCAGCCTTGCTCCTGGAGAGCTGCTGCTGGATTTGAACCGCCAAGCCTGTGGGTTGCAGTCCCGCACACAACCACTACGCCACCGGGGCTCAGCGAGGCTGTGGAATTTTATGGGTGAGAAAGCCTCATTCTCTTGCCAAGTGGCTGCTGGGCTCACCTACTGACATTGTGGTCGGCATCCACACCCAGCCCACGATGCCACCAGCTCCTCAGTTACGTATTGTCCAGTGACTCTGCACTCTGGCCCTTTCATAAGATGACAAATCGGAGCTGCCTGCTAGTCAGTTCCCAATAATGATGAAGTGGCACTTGGGAAAAATTCCAAGTTCCTGTACTCTGCACTGTTCAAATAGATCTGGATCAAAGGGATCCATCGAAAGTATAGCTAGACCTAAATCATTAGTACAACACAAACTACTTTAGAGAAAGCCAGTGTGCACTCCCTCTATCTCAGGCTAGCTAGCACTACGTTAAAACATCCTGACTTTCCTTTTAATGGGCGAGTAGAGGGGAGCGTAGTAGGTGGCATCTGATCTGTATCCCAAAAACAAGAACTGATGGGGAAAAACAAGTGTCACTTTTGGGGTCAGCAGGTCAAATGTACTGAGAACCAAGACTAGCATTGGAAGCAGCAAAATGGGTGTCAGTGTGTACTAAGCCCTTGGTGACTCTCTTTTGACCATAGATCTAGGATGTGAATAGACCTGCGAATCATGCAGAGAATACTAGAAAGTGGGTGACTGTAGATGAAATTAGGTTAAAACGTAGCACCTTGTCAGTTCATCTCCCTTCTGGCCCATTTAAATATATTAATAATTTCAGCTTTATTTTCCATTGAGGTTTTTCTCTGCATTTCTTTGTTATTGTTATTAGTCTTTTTTCCTTTTGTATGTTTTTCTGTATATGAAATCCAGGCTAGGTAAATTTGTAGAGATAGTAACTAATTTAATGGTTTCTTAGGCATATGGCAAGGAAGTTTGGGGAGGGGGGGAAAGATGGGATAAAAATGAGTACAACATCAAATAAAATGCCCTCAAAGTCATTGTGATGATAGCACAACTCTTTTCAATATCCTTGAAATAATGTACTGTGTGATATTTTAATTATAAGTCCATAAAACTGTTAAAAATATATGTTTTCCAGTGTTGTTTTGTTTTTTTGCTAAACTCAAAACAGATGAGAGCTGACTCTTGTATTGTCTGTGAAGCTCTCTTAAAGGAAGGTTGTATTATTTGAAAAGAAATCCTGGATCGTTCCCTGACCTTGAAATTAGAAAGTCTTTTTTTCTTCTCAAAGACAATTAGCTAAATACAAACCATAGCACAGAGAAACCAGTAAATAAATGCTTTATTTTTTTTTTTGCATGATGATGATTTTATGTAGGAGTAAATCTTTAGGGAAGCCTCAGAGAGGCCATCTTCTTAGATTCTTTTTATAGTCTGCTAGAGGGAACCTGATATGATTTAGTTTGTAACTGGATTAAACTTTGCACTCTATTAAAAACCAATCAGCTGACTTGCCCTACAGGAATTTGCTTTTATGAACAAGACTTTATTCCAGAGTTCTACCCCTTTTTATATTTTTCTCTTTTCCCCCCCGGAAGAGTTATTTAGCCTACAGCTTTTTTAGTTTTCCTTATTGGTGTCTTCATATCTTAATTTGAATAAGAACATGAGTAAATTATAGAATCCCTCTTGGCTATGGTTTTGTTCTCAGAGTGTAGATGAATTTTTCAAAGTTCATTTCATCACTTGTGTTGCGAATGGCTTTCCTGGAGAAGTTGAGTATTACTATGCAGAATATGGGAGTCTGGGTTTAAGGAGAGAGTGAACCATGATAAAAACAAATGTGAAACCATCATGAAGACTATAAGGGAAAACAGCTCGGTGCCTCCAATGAGACACAAAAATACACATGATGGGTTCTGAAATGATAAAACTCATAGTCTATATTTTCTATTGGTGTCATGAGCACACTTTTAATGATGATGCCTTTTATTTATTTTAATATACTAGCAACAGTTAGATGTTTTTCATATGAATAAACCAGATTTTACAGTTTTCAATAGCAGTACTATTAATGTCGGGGATAAGGCTATAAAAATATGACAAGAACAGTGATTGAAATTTACTGAGTACTTCCTTTATGCAAGGCACTGTATATACCAAGGTTCATAGCCTCTATTTCCACTTATTTTTCTGTTTCTAATATGATCGATTTTATGAAACATGAATTTTCCCTTTAAAATGTTTTGTTTATTTTCTTGTTCAGAATGTTGCTCTCGGGTCCCACTGGGAGGGCTCTGAAACAGGGCAGAAGGAAACACTGTACAATCCTGTGCTATTCTGACCATCCTTCCAGTGCCTAAGCCCTTGATGCAGCCACTGTGTCCATCTATCTCACCGAGACCCTTCTTCTTGTTGCTTCACCACAATTCAAATGCATTGATCCTTCTGAATGTCCCACTTTTGCATCCATAAGATGTAATGAAGAGTACCATGGCTTGGATCAGATGCACCTCCATCCTCAAAAAAAGCACACCAGTTTATGGACCAAGAGATACCAGATGGATCAATTATCAGGTTCCAAGAACTAATAATCATAACATTATATCCTCATTTCCTGATATGATCACTGATGACAAATATGTGCATAAGCAAGTGTGGTGAAGAAAGTTGATGGTGCCCAGCTATCAAAAGATGTGCATCTGGGGTCTTAAAGATTTGACGGTAAATAAGTGGCTAAGAAGCAAGCCCATATGGAAGAAGCACAACAGCCTGTGTGACCACGAGTGTCAAAGGGATCTGGTATCAAGCATCAAAGACCTAAAAATTATATCATTATAAATGAGGGGGAATTCAGATTGGGGACCCAAAGCCCATCAATAAGTGAAGTGACATCCTCTTACAAAGGGGTTACAGTGAGGAGATGAGCCAGTCTAGGTACAATGTAGTAGCAATGAAATGTGCAACTTTCCTCTGGTTCTCAAATGCTTCCTCCCACTGACTATCATTATCCCAATTCTGCCTGATAGATTTGTCTAGATCTAGGGATGTACATTGGAGTCAGAAACATGGGAATTTAGGAAAGATAATCTCTTGAGACTAGTGGGGAGTGGTGACACTGGAAGGGTGGAGGGATGATGGAGTAGAATGGGGGAACTAATTTTAGGGGTCTACATGTAACCTCCTCTCTGGGGTGTGGACAACAGGGGGGAGTGAGTGAGGTGACACATTGGACAGTATACGATAAGAAGAGGTGATAACAATTTGTAAATTATTAGGAGTTCATGGGGGAGGAGAAGGGAGAAGGGGAAATATGGGCAGTTGTAATTTAAAAAAATAAAGAACTAGAGGAAAGAGGGAAAGAGGAAGGAGCTTATGCTGGAAGGGTTCAAGTAGAAAATGTTTGTAGATGAATGTGGCAACATGTGTACAAGTACGCTTAATACGAACGATGTATTGAATGTGATAAGAGCTGTACGATTCCCCAACAAAATCTATATTAAAAGAAGTCTTGGATAGCAGATTTACCTATTGCAACATGTCTTTTGTTCTCTTGATTGCTGCCTCCATGAGCACTGATTGTGGATCCAAGCAGGCCAAAATGCTTGACATTTTCATTCTTTTCTCCTTTTATCATAATCTTACCTATGGAACCTGTTGTGAAGATTTTGATCCTTTTTACTTTGAGGTGTAATCCATATTGAAAGCTACAATCATTGCTTGTCCTGAGTAAGTGTTTCATGTTCTAACTTTCAATAAACAAGGTTGTGTTAGCACAATACAACTTGTTAATAAGCTTTCCAACAGTCCTAATACCACACTCTTCTTCATATGATCCAGCTTCTCTAATGATTTGTTTAGCATATAGTTTGAACAAGTAAAGTGAGAGAACACAAGCCTGACACATACTTTTCTTGACTTTAAACTAGGCAGCATTCCCCTGGTCTGTTTCCACAATTTCCTGTTGATCCATGTACAAGTTCTTCATGAGCACAATGAAGTTCCCGAATTCCCATTTTTTCTCAAATCACCTCAAAGTTGATTATGATCCAAACAGTCAATGCCTTGGCATAGTTAATGAAGCACAAGTAAACATATTTCTGTTATCCTTTGCTTTGAGCCAAGATCCATTTGACATCAAGAATGTTATCCCTTATTCCATGTCCAGTTTTGAATCTAGCCTGAACTTCTGGAAGTTCCCTGTCAATGTACTGCTGCAACTGTTGTAGGATAATCAGAAGCAAAATTTTACTGGCGTGTAATATCAATGCTATTGTTCTATAGTTTGAGCATTCTGGGACACCTTTCTTTGGAATGGACACATATATGGCTAAATAAGCTGCCATACATAAGTGAGTGCTTCCAGTGTTTCTTCAGCTTCCAGAAACATTTCAATGGGTATTCTGTCAGTTCCAGGAGCCCTTTACTTTTCTTTTTTGCTAATGCTTTCAGTGCAGCTTGAACTTCCTTCAATATCATTGCTTCTTGCTCATATGCTACATCCTGAAATGGTGGACTATTGACTAGTTCTTTTTGGTACAGTGATGCTTTGTACTCTTTCCAGCTTCACTTGATCTCTTTCTGCATCATTCAACATTTCACCTATAGAATCTTTCGATATTGCAACTTCAGGCTTGAATTTTTTTCTTAAGTTATTTCAGTTTAGATAGGCTGAGTGTATTCTGATCTTTTGATTTTTCTAACTGTAGATCTTTGAACATTTGGTTATATTATTTGACTTTGTCTTCTCATACTGTCCTTTGGAGGTTCTACTTAGCCTATTGACTTTAAGCTTTCTTTCATTTGCTTTAGCTACTCTTTTATGAAGAGAAGTATCATGAGTCTTTTCTGACATCCATTTTTTATCTTTCCTTCCTGCATTTTTAATGACCTTTTGCTTTCTTCATGTATGATGTTTCTGATATGCTCCCACAACTCCTCAGATTTTCTGTTATTCATATTCAAGTAATCAAATCTAGTCATGATATGTTCTCAGAATTTAGGTGAGAGAGACTAATGCTTGTATTTTGATTCTTGTTGATTTGTTTTTAATATTTTTCAGCTTTATCATGGACATACATTTGAGCAATTGATGGTCTGTTTCCTAGAAGACCATTGCTCTGGTTGTAGCTACTGATATTCCACTTATCCATTGTTAACTTCCCACAGATGTAGTATATTTGATTTGTGTATTTTATTTCTGGAAATTCAAGTGTATATTGCCTTTTGTGTTGTTGAAAAAAGGCATTTGTAAGATCAAGTCAGTGGCTTTGCAAAATTTTATCATTTGATCTCCAGTTTCATTATTATCATCAAGTCTATGTTTTCCAAGTATGGTTATTTTCTTTTTGTTTCCAACTTTTGCATTCTAATCATCAATAGCTATGAATGCATGCTAGTTGCATGTACAATCTCTTTTGACTGAAGTAATTGGAATTCTTCAATGTCTTCACTAGCTTTTGTGCTTGGTGCACAAAATTGCATAATAGTTGTATTGTTCAGAATAGTAGGCTATTTATAAGTTTAACAATTTCTAGAGTACAATTCAGCGATTCCGTTCTTTGAGTTGTTCAGCCATCCTCACAGTCCTTTTCTAAATTGTTCCTCCTTCATTTACATAAACTGTTGTCCCCTAATTTTCCTATCTAATTGAGTAGCTGGTGTCAATTTGCTTCCTTATACATAGTTTTTAGACGACCACAATGCAAGCGGGAGGCATTCTTCACCACTGAAGTGAAATGATTGGTTTCAACAGTAGCTTTGGAACAGACAAAGGAGAGCCATAGTGCATTACAATCAGGAAAGGTGTGCATCGGGGTTGTATTCCTTCACCCAGACTTATTCTATCAGGTTTGCACATCAACATAAAAGGAAATTTTTTAAGTTCTCATTTTATTGTGTGCTCCTACAGATGTCATAACATTCCACAATTCCAATTGTTCAAGCATAATTGTACAATTGCTACTACCTTCAGTTTCAAAACATTTTCTTTCTTCTTGAAGTTTTTGATATCAGCTCACTTTATCCCCTTCCTTCCCTACCCTTTCCCTGAGGAACCCTTTTGGCTATTGCTATATATTATTATGTATAGTCTCTATTTTTTTTTTACTTACAATTCTGTTATTTACTCCCCTTGAATAGGGTTTTACAGTCGTTATTGTTCTCGGCACCCCACTCCCAGTCCATTCACTTGTATCTTCAGGGAATCATCACTTCTATTGCTGTCTATTTACTCTGGAATTCCTGAATCAAATGATCTTATGTATACATCTGAGCCTATGTAGGTCTAGCAGTATTAATAAGGTGACAGCTAAGCCTTAGTACTAAGGGGAAGAAATAGTAAAGAATCAGAGGGTATCTATGAATTTTATTAATGCTATAGCACAGGCCAAATTCCTCTTCCCCTCTAAGTGACCCGTCTGTGAAGTCCTGTCAGTTTTCTTGCAGGTGGGATTTGGGTCTCCACTTTGTTCACGTTCCCTCACATCCATTGGGTTGCTTATCTTTGAACCTCTCATACCTATTCTTATTGACACCTGACTGGTGTACTTCTTCTATGTGGACTTTGTTGCTTCCTTGATAAATGGCTGTGTGGTGGTCATGTACCTATGTCAATTTCACGATTGAGATGTAGGGGTGGAATCTGGCCTGTTAATCTGTAGATAGCCATTGAGTAGCCAATGAGGCCTCTGTGTGGGCATGGCTTTCTCCTGAGAATTCTGGGAAGTCTCACAGTATTTCCCTTGTGGAGATGAGAGACCATTTTTCCCCGTTGTTGGGAGTTGCTCAACTGACAAGACAAGATGGCAGTGTCCAAGTAACTGGAGAAGCCGGAGGAGAAGCCGCATGGTCTTCCCCTAATGGAACCAGACCTCTGATGCTGGAGAAGCCACATGGAGACTTTTGCCAGCACTGAACAGCTTCTACCACCACTGGATGCTGTTGATTTACCCTGAGCCCTGGAAGCGAGGAGTCATGTGGAGACCCCTGCCAGTGTCGGGTTTCTGCACTCACTGGTCTATGACTTCGTGAGTTGGAAGGACACTTTATAGACTGGTATCAGGCATATGGGCTAATATCGGACTTATGACTTTGAACTGGACTGGGTTGGGATGCTTTCTAAATGTTCCATTCCTCTTGTATATAAACCTTACCATTATATCCATATGCATTTGGATATGCATATGCATCTATGAATTTGTTTCTCTAGTCTACCCATAGTAACACAGGCTGCTTGTTTGACTATAAGCCTTTAAGACTCTAGAAGCTAGATATATATTTTTAATAGCCAGTTACCATCAGATTTTTTTACCACATTTGCTTATGTACCCTTTTTGTCTTCGGCAATCATGTTGGGAAGGTGAGATCATTATTAGTACCACATTATTAGAATAAACCGTTTAGGTACTTAAGTGAGATTGAGGGCCAAAGTCCATATGCTTCATTATTGAATATATATATATATATAATATATATACACACATGAATATTATACATATATTTGCTTTCTTCTCTTTCCTCCTGCCCTATTATATTTAATCATCATTCACCTCTCAGTAATTCCTCTCTGACACTTTTTTATGGATCTACATTTTATAATCCTTACTATTCAGTGTCCCTGTCATTATCAGTTCCCCACTGCCCTCCCCCTGCCTCCTGCCCTCCACCCCTCCCAGCCACCACTCCCATTGTTGTCTCCATAGGGTTGCTTGCCCGCACGCGCACAAACACACAAGCCTAACTGATGTTCTGATCCAGAGTAGATGGATCTCTCTCTGCCAAGTAGTGGACAGCACCTGTCATAATCCCTCAGCCTCATTCTTATTTCTTTCAGGATTCTATATCCCAGACTTGCTTACCTAACGTCGCTTATACTCTTTTAGTCCTCAGTCTTTGCATCCACTAAGTACACATCCTGCAGATCCCTATTGCTCTTCCTGCATTCAGGGATGGAGCAATCTAGTGCCCCCCAACCCTACCCCATTATACCTTTAGACTTTTAATGTGGCCCCCTTGTGAGTCATCCCCAACCTGTTCGGCTGTGGTACCAAGTACTGCCTCCAGAGTCAGAAATCTGCAATCAAGATTTTTGGGGAGGCTTCAAGACTTCATTCCTGTCGCTGGACTGTTGTGCTCTCTTCTTAGTTTGTCCCCACATGAGCACATCAGGCAGCCGCTCTCCCTGAACGGTGTCTTCAAGGGTGTCCTCTATAGCGCTGCCACCTAGGGACATGTCCTCACATCTCCAGCTGAGGTCAGCACTGCAGTCATCTCTGGGAATTAACAGCTTCGCAAAGGAACTCCATCCTCAAGGGTTGGCACTCCGGAATGAGGTCTATCCCCGGTCTTCCTTTCCTGGTGACCCTCTTTCGGGAAGGTAACATGCTTTTATTTCTTTACATTCTCACAACTGGGACAAAAACAAATCATGATTAGTGGAGAAAATAATGAAGTTTTCATGGATTCCTCTTACTTGGATTCACAATCAACAGCCATGAAAGCAGCACTGAAGAAATCAAACCACGTATTGTGCTGAACAAATGAACTACAAAAAGACTTCTTCAAAATGTAAAAGAGCAAAGATACCAAGGGGCGTGCTAAGATTGACATGACATAAGTCATGGTATTTTAAATCACCTCTTGGGCATGCAGTTAGTATTGGTTGGTGGTACAAATCCATCAGTAGCTTCCCAGGAGAAAGGTGGGGCTGGCTTTCCCATCAAGGTTACAGTCTCAGAATCCACACATAAGGCTTCTATGACTTGGGAACAAATCAGTAGCGGTGGGATAAGTGTGGGAAAGCCAGAAAACTCTAAGAAAGGCTGAAAAAGAATGATGGTGCATTCCAAGATTATTGAATGCACTGCCAGAGAACAAATAACTCTATCTTAGACTAATTCAAGTCAGACTGCTCCTTAGAAGCAAGGATAGCAAGAGTTTGTCTCACTTACTTTGATCTTGCTACATGCTCTTAGTAGAAACGCGCATCTGGAGAAGGACGTCATGGTTGGTAGAGCAGAGAATTGGCAAAAAGGGAAGAGCCTTCAGAAATGACTTGAGAGTGACTGCAACAATCTACTCAAACATAGACTGGGAGTGTGATGCAGCTGGGAAAAATGTTTTGTTTTGTTGTACACGGACTTGCTGCAAATCGGACCCAACTTGACCACACTAGTGATGACAGTTACCATCTTGGTGTTGCGAAGATTGGACTGATCGTCTTGCTGTAAGGTTTAATGATAATCTTGGGGTAAGAACTTTAAGGTGCCATCAGTCTCCATATCTTCAAAAATCTGTGTTCCATGTGAATTTAAGATCTGTTCTATATTATCTCTCCTTTGAGACTTTCGTCTTGTAGAACTGTTGATCATACCAACGCTATCAGCACACCATCCAGTTCTTCTAGTCTCATGGCACAGGGGGTGCGTGGTTGTAGAGTCCACGGAGAAACATGTGTCGGGAATGGAAGAAAGAAAGGGGCTGTGTGGTGTCTTGCCTCTGTAAAGTTAGAGCCACCTTGTGAAGGATTAGCCTCCTCTTGGTTAGCCTTGTCTTTCCAATGCTGAATTTCAATGAACATACTTACCCAGGGACACATAGCTAGAAAGTGGTATGACCGCTATTCAAATCCAGCAGTCAGTGCTGCTGGGAAATAGGTCCTTGGTATCTGATTCCATAGCTAAGTGCTGTTTTAGCAAAGTCAGGTTGAATGTATTAGTGATGTGGGAACTACATAGCAGATAGGAAATTTAAAGCATTTGGAAATATCTTAGTGACAGATGTGAAGCAAAAATGTTCTCATAGACTTCTGCTTCATTGGTCTAATTCAATTTCAGAAAGGTGCTGATTCACTGACACAGTTGTTTTGTATTATGGCCAGATGCTTATTCACTATTTGAAACCCCCCCCACCCCCCACCCCCCGGATTCAGTCTGATGGGAAATTAACAAGTGACTTTTGTGCAAGGAATGGGGAAACGAGGGCAAGAGCTGGATGGGGGTGGGACAGATAATAATTCTGTGCATAAAGGAGCTGCTATCCCCCCACCCTTTGTCAAAAGAATCCAGGGTCTGCCAGTTGTATTGTCTTGGTTGACACAAACCTTTGTTGTTTGTCCAACTGTTGCCAAGTGACACTTTGACATTTGCATGGCCAGGAAGTGCTAGAAAATAGGGCTCTGACATTTCCCTGTGTTATTTTCATAGTAATTAGGGGCAGAAAAATATTTTTAGATTTTTGGCAGTAATTATTTATTGCAACTCCTATCTTAACTTCATAAATAAAATTCTGGTTTCTAGTTGCCATGAAGGTGAAGTTTCTGACATATACCAGCTTTCTAAGTAGTGTGTGTGTGTGTGTGTGTGTTTATGAGACAAATTCCAGAAGTCTTCTTCATGGAAAGGTATTTTCAGTGAGAACATAATATAGGAAGAATTACTCATTATTACCCATTATTTTATGCATAAGTATAACACTTTTCTTGTTTGAAATGTATAAAGATTGGTAATGTATGTGGAATCAGAAAAATCCCCACTTTGTTTGGAAGAGCGGTAGATTAAAAAAATTATGTTTTGCTTAGGATCTAATCTTGCTGGGTTGCATATTAGCTCTTCTTCTATGTATACTGGGTATATTTTATCTTTGAGCCAAGTGAGAATCCATTAAGAGGACATTGCAATGTGCCTATCACTTGCTTCTCTTACTTACTTAAAATGTGGAACACATTTTATTTTACTTTCTGTTGTTTTCTTTCATAGCATCTCATTAGGTTTTCCCTGGGAAGAAAAGCTTCATTGCAATCAAACCATTCGGGGTATCCAATCTCCATGTTCACTGTGACCGGCAGTGTATGTGTGTGTTTTGGGTGGGGGGAGTTCAAATTGAATTAGAGATTGTCAGTTCTTTCCGAATAATAAAAATGTCACCAAAGAGAGTCCTGCATGAGACATAAAGATGAAAGAAAAACAGGGGCTTTAAAAGATATGCATAGTCACTTTGAAAGCTAGTCTGCTTCTCTCCAAAATTTTAGATTTGAAAGATTGATTTCTTGTCTATGGGATCAGCACCAAAAATATCAGTGAATTAGCAGTTATTGACCTCTACCTTGGTAACGTTCAGAATGGAATGTTTCATACGCTATTCCCCTGGTAGGTTAAAAAATGCTTTTCTTACTTGACATATTGCATAAGCTAACAGTTTCTGAAAAGCACTAATTGACTTATCAGAAACATTCACTAAATGCACAGCAAGCGCAAAATCATATTCAAAGAATTCTGCAGCAAGAAATCTAGTGCAGCCCCTCCCCCAGAAGAATTTACTTTAGAGGACAGCACAGAAGCTGTAGCTCCGGGATAGGGACATATCTGATCAGAGCACACAGGGACAAATGAAGGGGAAGGAAGAGAGAATGGAGTGCATCCTGGCCCACCAAACATTGAAAATGATATTCCTGCGCAGAACAGCCAATGTACCTAGAAGACCACATGGCTGGCCCCACTATGAGACACA
This sequence comes from Nesogale talazaci, assembly GCA_004026705.1. Taxonomy (NCBI): domain Eukaryota; kingdom Metazoa; phylum Chordata; class Mammalia; order Afrosoricida; family Tenrecidae; genus Nesogale; species Nesogale talazaci. The sequence continues at coordinate 102,638 of PVJH01003282.1, forward strand.
ATGTCCTTTGCTTACCCAAGGTCCTATGGGGACAACACTGGAGACGCAGGGTCTGGACCACAGTGAGGTAAAACACTAAGGGTGTGCAGCAGGGATTGCAGAGCCTGGAGGTCCAGAGGGAGTGCCAAAGATAGATTTTGTTATCAGGGTGTGGCACCCCATCTGACACAGGAAAGCAGGTAAAGGGAGGCATCAGGCAGTGTAAGATATAACAAAATAATAATAATTTATGAATTATCAAGGTTTCATGAGGAGGGGGAGTAGGGCAGGAGGGGGAAAATGAGGAGCTGATACCAAGGGCAAATGTTTTCAGAATGATGAGAACAACAAATGTACAAATGTACTTGACATATAATGGATGTACATTTGGATTGAGAAGAGTTGTATGACGCCCCCCCCCACATAAAATGATCTAAAAAAAGAAAAGAGAGAAACTAAAGACAATCAATTATTAGTGGTAGTTCTGATCAGAGTAATACCATATCCAAAGCCCATATGATGTTTTCAAACTAGTTTTAGATTTAAGTGACTGTTTTTGAAGGCTATGAGTTATATACACATCTACTGTTTATATTTATAAATTTTCTTACCATGTTGTAATCATTCATTACTTCTTCCATCTTAGTCTTGGTATTAAGTTTATCCACCAACTTAAAAATATAACTATTAAAACTGTTGTTATTCTATATAAATTTTCTCTATAATTCAAACTTAAGTGTACAATCTTACAAATAATGGACTAGTCATAGATGTTAAGCATGAATAATTCTAAGTATTTTTTGTTCTAGGATAAAACAAACAGTACCTTAGTAGTAACTGTTATCCTATCAATAAACAATCACTTGGCTATCAATAAAAAGCTGCATTTGGGAGGGATGAAAAAAAAGAAGAGAAATCTAGTGCAATGCCATTTAGGCATGTTTCAGAAATGTAAAGTTTGAGCTTGTGGTTTTTTCTTGTATTAAGAAGATCTGAAGAGTTTGACAGTTTTGTTTGCGTTCTCCTCCCCCACCCGCATGCCTGTTAAGTACACTTGTTTGTGTTTGGATTGAACAAGGGAGGTGATTATTCCTTCAGTGCGTGATCATCTGAGTTTCAAACACACACATAGCCTTTACTTGGCTCTATGAGGTCATTGTGATCTGTATGGTCTGTCAATAGGTTAGTGAAGTTCAGACTGTGGAGTGGGAATGTATCCAGCAAGTCTCCTCTGTTCTCTTCCAAATCCACTTGCATGGATAAGGGCAGGATTCAGGGTCTCGAGGCCTGTTTGTTGGAGACTCTAGTTGCTCCACTCTGTAAAACTCTCCACTGGACTGCTAACCACACGGCTCTCTGTTTTCTCCCAGAGAAAGGATTCCCTAGGACAGAGATTCCACAAAGAATTAAGCATGCATAGGAGAGAAAGCATTATTTTTCATCATCTAGTACCACAAATGACATATTATTTCATTATCTTTTATTAGCAATAGAGATCAAACCTGGTACAATGTGGGAAGAAATTGCACAAGGCTGTGACTAACATCAGACAGGGACTGACTGCCAGTCTGTTGTTTGTTGATGGTTTGGTTCGCTTTCTGGTAAAACTTTGTTTATGTTGTGTTGGTTAACGATTGGGTAACAATAGACTATTCAGTGATGTTTACATTTAGTATTACATTTACTTGTGGATTTTTGAAATAATAGAACTTTTTTATTATTCTTGCAGTCTGAGACTTTTGAATGTAGGATTATGTTTAGTAAACTAATAGTTGACAAGTAGTACATCTTAGAGAATATAAGCTTGTGTCAATGCAAACATCTATTAGACATATCTACACATAAAATAATTTAAATGTCCAGAGTCTTTTTTTTTATAACCAATTTTGATATGGTGCAATCAGATTTGTCCGGTCTTTCTTTTTCAAAGTTAGTAGATGCTTCCTTCTCCTGAACTGCCTCTAGTTTACCTAAACCCTCGGAAATAATAATTATGTAAAAAGTCTGCCTCGACTAAAAATACTTTACTTGAAATTATTTGATGGACTTAAATTGCATGAGACCCTAGTGTCCCAATTATGCTTCAAATCGCAGGAAGGAATATGTGTGATAATAGGTCTTGACACCACACTGCATTCCATTAGCTACTTTCTTTTATTAATTAACATCCTTCAGAGTATGGTTTATGGAAGGGCTGTGAACGAAGTAGAGAGGTTGAGAAATAATAAAATCAAGTTAAGACACTAAACAAAACCCCGTGTTTGTGCAATAGAATACTCAGGAGTTTTAAGGAATGGAAAAAGGAATGTGTTCCAGTGATTAAGCAAATCCTATTCAGCTTGGTTCTCATTTCCTAATTCTATCCTTGAAGGCATTAGGAGCTTGGCATCCTGTAGGAGAACTAATGGGGATTTGAAGTCAGAGTGAACCACTCCTGGGTTTGATGTCTTATATTTCAGACTTAGTGATAAACCAAGCTAAAACCACTGCTATCAAGTCAGTTCAGCCTGATAGTGGCCCTATATAAATCTTTACGGGAGTAGACAGTCTCTTCTTCCTCCCATATATTGAGTGATTAATGAGTTTTCCAAGCGATGTATGCAGCATATGAGCAGTTTTTTTCAGCAGTAATCAATCTGATTTACAATCGGATTGATAATTTGGCTCTCCTTCAAGAGTATGCTTCCCTTTATTGGAAAAGATATTTACGCCGAAAGATCTTACTCAGAATCCAGCAAGAGACGGGGCAGGCAGGACTGGTCAGAGTGGGGATATCTGGGCGGCTACTCCAGAATTTTTAATAACTTCTCTCAACTTTGGAAATTTCAGGCTCCAGAAAGTTTTTTTTTTTTAACTAATTCACACCTTTGGCTGTAGTTTCTGCTCTATCAGTGTATTTCTTTGATACTACCTTAAATAACTGGTAGTTTTGAATCCAGTTTTAAAGGCCTTCCTTAGGAAAAAGAACACAATTACAAATAAAAGCTTATTCTGAAAATGAATATTTATTTACTGTGAAAATATTCTCAGAAAGTTATATAGATGCTAGAAGGCTGACAAATGGTAAAAGCATCACAAAAAAAACAGGAAAAGCACCAGAAGAACTACTGAGTCCAGAATCTATATTCTGTCCACTTCTTTGACCACCCCAAAACTTTTGGTGCTGGACACTGTGAGGCAAATTCATATTACAATACAGTATTAGGACTTGTGACCTCCTGTTTCAACAGTAAGTAAATTGACATAGTGGCAGAGTCATTTCTTGACGTCATCCCTACTCTCAGAGGACCACCAGTGACTCAAGTGTACACAAAAGTGACTGTAAACCATGTAATTACATCACCCTGGACCCACGTCCAAGTATCCTCAACCCAACTTTCCCTTCTCAGTGACTCCAAATTCCTGTGACCATTCTGGACTCTCCCAACATGAGAAGGGGGATGGAAAACAAATCAGAGACAACATTATGTCTGCACAATTACAATACTTGTGGCTCAGCATCTCTTACAAACTTTAAAATAAGATAGCACCCAGGCTGAGCCCCAGTGACATAGAGATTGAGTGCGAGACTGCGACCCATGGGCTTGGTGCTTCAAATCCAGCGGTGGCTCTCCAGGAGCAAGGCTGGGTAGCTCCCATGACCACCAGAGGGCATGGATGAAAAAAAAAAAAAAAAAAAACGCCACAAGATAGCACCCACAAGACATACATCCAAGACCCTTCTCAAGATGCATGCAAAGTGAGATATCCTGAAGTGTAAGCATCATGCACATCAGCAAAATCTACTTCTGATTCTAAAAGTGTTCATGGACCTGTACAGCGTGGTCACTTTTTGCTTGGACCTTTGCCTTACTGCTCTCTGCCCCTAGGTGGGCAACCTGAGAGCTGTGAATGTTCAGCTGCCCATAAATCTCTGATCAGCTAAGGCAGATCCACTAGATTTTCTCTCTGATGACTTCTGGGTTAGGGCTTGGTGCCGTGGACATGGACATGATGATATCAGTAGCATATAGCCATGACTTCCAGCAGCGTCCTTTTCTTTCAGCCCCCTCTCCAGTGAGCACTCACTCCCGACAAGAAGTGAGCAGCGCTAATCCAGGACTTGCGCCTTATCCATGGAGATTACCCAAGGGGGGATGCTTCTTTCGAGGCAGGCCTGAAACAGCTGTTGTCTTTCCAGTGTAGACAGGATGGGCGCATGACCAGAAAGTGAAATCATTTGCTTTTTTTTTAACATAGCATTGACCATTTACATTAAAAAAAATGGGAACAACTCTTCTCTGTCTTTCTGGGGGCCCAATGTTTCTGTCAAAAACCATCTCTGTCTTTCTGGGGCACCAACGTTTCTATCAGAAACCATTTCTACCAATTTCAGTGTGCTTTAAGCAGGTATCCTGCAACGTAATGGCTATTCTGGATTAGATTTTAGTTTAATCCATCAAATGTGTCCAGAAGCATAAGGAATTTTGTGCTGCATCCACTCTGGGGAACACTGTGGAATGACCTGGGCCTCAGTAACCAGTTCAGGGTGGACAAGAGCGCTCGCAGGAGCCAGCGTTTCAAGCTATCACATTTTTGCTCTGCTTTTCACCTTCCTAATTTCATCTAATTATCAGCCTCACTTATCTAACACATAGCACAAAAGCTTAGCCCTTCGCCCAGATCTGCAGTTCAGGTTTCTTTCGAGTTTTAGATTTCAGATCCATCCCCTTTCCTTTCATTAATCAATTCCTAGGTGAACAAAAGACTAATCTTTCTCATCAGATTCTGAGTTTTCAGTCTTCCTTGGCAAGATTTTCTTATCTCTCCAGGTGGCAAATGCCCCCCTCCTGCTGTCCCGAACACCTGGCTGTACTTGGGAGGCAAAATCGGTAACATGCACCCAATTTGACCAGTAGGCAGTGTGGTGTTTCGCTTTTCCTTTTCTTGCCTTTCAAGCGTGCCACACAACAGAAAATAGAGATCGTGCACAACTTATGTATGTGTTTAATTCAAAAGCATTCTGTGTAGAGATAAAACTGAAATTTCATCTTAAAGAGATCTATTCATTCAGCGCTTTGGAGGCCAGCCAGGAATGAGCTCCAAATGTGAGACAGCCAGAACAACAGAAAGCACATGCTCCGTGTGCCTCCAACCTATATACTCAAATGGCCAAGAGAACAAGCTAGAAATGCTCTCAAGCTGCATTGTGGCTCATATGGTGAGATAAACAGAGGCCCCAAACTGTGCGCTGAATATAAGTCATCAAAGCAATTTCAAAATCAATTCAGTGTTTGACAAGGAGCCAATACGATTCCCTTGTGATTCGCATGACATGCCCAGACAACGACTCTGGGTAAAATTCTGACGGCAGGGTTTTGTACATGTTGGAACCTATACACGACCCCTCCCCCCACCTCCCTTCTCTCCACCCAGGAAAGCCAGAACGAAGCAAGACAATGGTGTCTCTGTGAGATCACTGACGCATGGGTGCCATTCAACTGTGAGGGGACAGATGAAATTCTAGTGACTGGGCAAACAAGCCCCCAGCCGGAGCGTTTCGGGTATGGCCCCAACCACATTTATAACAAGCAAACGGAACAATCATCGCTGAATCTAGAGATAATTGAAAACAGGCGTCTTCTGGGATAGTGCAGTTTTTGTTTTGGAGGAGCTGCTTGGGACAGGGGGAGAATAACAATGATTGAAACACCAGGACAAACTCTGGTAGTTCATTTTTCTAAGGGAAAACAAAACCAAACATTCTAAGCCAAGGCCAATGTGTCATTGAGATGTTCTTCTGTAGTAACTTCTAAGCCTTTTGGATACTCTGAAAAGTTCTTTTGATTCCTTAAGATTGCATGAAACCCCCTGGGAGGCCCTACCTGACTTCCTCTGGCTTCTCGATTGCCACGAGGCAGGGGTCAGGCCTGGCTCCCAAGGACCGTCTGTCCCTTTGTGTGCATTTTCACACCAACCTTTCCTCCTGTGCCACTCTTCATCTTTGCTAATGTCCATGATTCATGGTCATTATTGAACTCAAGAGCAGACAGTCAATGCTCATGACTAAGGGAGTTTATTAGGGGAGTGACCAGGTGACCAGATCAGATCAGTGAAGAGTAAGGGAGACAGTCATTGGTCTAACGCAACAGCTCTTTTCAAATCTCTGCTCCCCAGCCTCTCGGCCACAGTGTCCCTGGGCCTTGCCTCATAGGACCAGGGAGTCCAGATGTCACTTAGTTCCATAGTCCCACTGCTCCTCTATCTCTGTCTTATCATTTCTGTGCCATGGTCTCTAAGGCCTCTGGACTCAGCCCCAATCACTTCAGATGGCCCTAGGATGTGTTTTACCGATGGTCCTCGGCTTTCTCTCTCTGCTCTTGCTTTAGAGATAGTTCAACCTGCTGGCCAATGAGGTTATAACTAAAATTGACCAATCCCCTCTATTAGTGTTCAATACACTTTATTTGCATAACCCCACTCAATCATTTGGTGGGAGTTAGAGAGATAGCAGTAAAAGTAATATATTAAGAAAATTTCACTTCACCACACAGATAAAGGAAAAGCTACTGAAAAATGGGAGGGGAAAAATGGAAGACTTGTTACATCTGCCTTCATTTTGTAGCTGAACTCCTCTTTTTGGTTCTTCCCTTTATTTTATGGAACTTCTGAACTAATTACTTCTGTTCATACTTGGGGGAAGCAGAATAGGCTAACGTTCTACAGCTGTGATTTTGCTGCTCAGTCACTACCTCCCTGTAAGAAATGCACAGGCCAACCTTTCTTCTCAGACTTTATCTCACTGTTCTTTCAACCTCCAATTCACCACCTACAACTACTACTTGTGCACTCTTGCTCCCATCTGGCATTTGCAGCGTGCCAGCCTCCTTCTCCTCTCGCACTGTCTGTAGCGTGCTCTAGTCACAACAAGCCTGCTTGGCTCTGTTGTGAGCCCCGCGTGTGCCTAGCACTCATGCTCCAAGGTGAGGCAGGTAGCATAGGCAGAGGCTCCCTCCAAACCTGCCGTACAATTGAGACTTTGTGCTTCATTTGGCTCAGCTCCCGCAACTGCACTGACTGCGGTGTGCGTTCCTGTACCTGGGTAAATAATAAATAACATTGCTAAAGATGCTGGAGCCAAGCCCAGGTAAAATTTCACTGAATGAAGGTCACAAATGTGGTTTGGCAGGCTCTCTGGGAAACATTCTCAGGAAAGGCACAGTCCTAGAAAACAGCTCTGATTTTCTCAAGATGAAGCACACTATGGGACACCCTTAGAGGAAAGGGAAAAATGAAAATGTCCTTCTGGTCAGATGATGCCATTCTTCTGCTGAACATCCACACTCTTTTTCCTGACCGATGAGGCCTTCAGTGAACTGCCCAATACATCCCGGGGGCGTCCTTCCCCTTTCAAACTGCCAGCACACAAGTGGTCTGCACGTTGCTGTTCCCCTGCCTACAATATTCCTCCCCTATACCTTTGTCTTCTTCTTGTTAACCTACTGTTAGCTGTTTAATACCTCTTTAGTCGGTTGTTTTTACCTCTTTCTAGTTTTTTTTTCTTCCCATCTACAATGATGTGCATGTAGAGTTCTATTTTACTGATTTGCACGACTATTGTTATACAATAAACTCTATTGAGATCACAGGAAACATCCAGGGATGTCAGTTACATCTGGCCGCTGGGATCCACTCAGCTAATATTTGAAGGAAGGATGAGGAAAGAGAATGGAAAGACAAAACTGTGGATGCTTATTTAAGCGCTTCTCCTTGAGAAGCATTCCTCTGGAGAAAAAAAAACCAAAACACAACTGTATTCTACCTGACATTATCAGACATTAAACTTACTTATGAAACATGATGAGTTTTAATATTCGGCAAATAATAATCAAAACATTATTTCGCAAGCCACCACTGAAGGCACAATGCCAGAGACACTTCTGGTTGAGAGATGGTGCCTATTTTCAGTGAATATAAGCTTTCTTGAGGATAATGTTGCCCTTCTAGAGACAATTTATGTTGATAAATAAACAAAAGACAAACATAAAGGCTAAAGAGATAATCAAAAGATTAGCAATTACTGTTGACTTTTCACTGTTCCCTTCCTTTTCTGTTTACATCAAGTTTACTGTATTTGAGATTTCTACTTCCTTAATTAAAAAAAATCACTTGCCTATGTCTGTACCCACTGTCACATCTGCAGTATTTATTTATTTATTTATTCAACCTCATACCTGGCCTCCTGCCTCCATTTCTAACTGCATTTTATCTCCTCACTCTGTTGAAAACATAATATTTCTAAACTCAAAATTCATGGTACTCTCCATGAAAGGCCCAGTGAGCCCTATTACTTGCAAGTGAAAAGGCACCTTATAAAGCATAATCATCAAGGTTCTGTCATATGGTGCCCTTCATACCACCATGAAGTCATATATATGATAAGGAACATCATCATGCTTGCCGTCTAGTTTTGAATATATAACTTCCTCTACCTGGAGACCCCATTGCCATCAAGGCTTAACAATCACATCCTCTTCTCTGTGACACAATCTCTCGCCTTAAAGGCTCTCTAGTTAGGCCTCCCCTATCACTCATCACATCCCCACTCATCCTTTTAGGCTCCTAACAGTACAGTGTTTGCCTTTTTGCCTATTTTTCTCAACGGATTGGGACCTCTTGATCTCAAAGACAATGTTCACTTTTGTGCGTGTAACAACTAAAACAATGTCTGCCTCATTGAAAGAAGAGAGAGGAAAAGAAGTTTCGAGTGAATCACTAGCACAATAAGATGAACCAAAGAAGACGTTGTGGGAGCCCTGGCAGTGTAGTGGTTGGGCTGTGGTCCGCACGCTCGGCACTTTGAAGCCACCAGCAGTTCTGCTGGAGAGAGGCTGTGCTCTCTGCTCCAGGAAGCAGATCCAGTCTCAAAACCCCACGGAGGGCCCCTGAGTCAGCAAGCACTCAATGACAGTAAGCTTGTTTTCTGGAAGATAGCTAAGAAGATCCTTCAAGCCATCCTGCAGAAACGGCATTTGCTGTGGGCCTTTACAGATGATAGAAAGACACTGTATAACCAGAGTGGAAGTGTGAAATATTGAAGCCGAGAAGAAAAACAAAGGCCATCTAACACTGAAGGAGTGTAGAGGACAGTGGGTGAACGAAAGAACTTAAAGCTAGTTTATGGAGTGCTGTGAATGCTTGTTCCTGGAGTTGAAATTTCCTGGATGTGAAATTTTAAGGAGCCATGATTGTTTCTGAGCAAGAGTGTCACATGAACTGATTACAGATCAGAAAAAAAAAATGGTTGGCAGCAAAGTGAAAGGCAGATTGCTGCGATGAAGAGACTGGAGTAATAAAGCCAGCTGGAGACCATTCTGATAATCCGGGTGAGTGATGATGAGGCAGGGGTGGGGGACAGTGGTTAGGAGAAAACGTTGGAAAGAAAGTTATCCTGAAAATAGAAGAGAGAGCTTATATGTAAGCAGAGAGGAAAAGTTTGTCTATTAGCCTAGGAAGTCAAGGGAGACGGGAGACGGTGTTGCCAAGTTGAGAGTCCCAGGGCCCCACTCTGCGAAGCACGGCTCAGCACACATGAGGAGAAAGATGTTTCACACTCTGCCTCCCTCCTTAAAACTGTGGGTGAGCCTGTAATGGGCACAGAAGGAGTCTGGACGTGGTGACCCCTGGGAAATAGGTGGAAGAACCTGGTCTATATGTCAGTCATGGGGCAGAAAGGAAATGTGGGTTTACTCACCTGTTGTTTCTAGACTTGTTGTTGTTGTTAGATTCTGCCACCAAGTTGGTTTGGATTCATAGTGACCCTGTTTACAGCAGAAGGAAACTTCCCAGTTGTGTGCCCGCCTCACTATTGTTATGTTTCAGCTTATTATTGGAGTCACTGGGTCAATCAGTCTTGTCAAAGGTCTTTCTCTTTTTCACTGCCCCTATACTTTGTGAAGTATGATGTCTTTCCCAAGGAAAGATGTAAACTGGGGAAATTCGGTGAGCCTCAGTCTAGTCTCTGTTGTAGCAATTTATTTACCATCTCCCCATTCTCTTGCTCTGCTCATCCAATTACCTAATTAACTAAGTTTTTATCTCTGAACATAGGATATTGAGCAATCTCAATTCTGGGAGAAAGAATATCCTGGGTTTAGTCATCTATAAGTTAGCAACTGTCCATTTCTGGTATCTAGGAGTGAGAGAATATGCCAAGTCCTTAATAAGAATATCAGTATTAATAATGCTATAATAATTTAGAGAATCAAAGCCACTTCTTTTTAAAAATTGCTTATTAAGAATATATATACATGTGTGTATACACACATATCTGTATATGTGTGTGTGTATATATGTGTGTGTATGTATATATATGTGTGTGTGTGTATATATATATATATATATATATATATATAAACTCTTTTGCTCATTCTCAAGATTAGCAATCGGGATGAAGAAACTAGATAGAGAAGTTAAGCACACTGTCCAAGGTTGCACAGCCAAGAAGGCATAGCATTGAGGTTCTGAGATCTGATTTCATACCCTCAGTCTCTGAAGCCGTCCCCTCTTCCTATAATGAAAAACCAACCTGCAAACATCTCTAACTTGCAGACAGAAGATGCTCAAACTTCCATTATGCCTTTAGACCGAAAACGCCCTGGAGAGAAAGATAAGTCTAGAAACCTCTACAATTGTCACATAATATGAGAGAATGGGAAAAAATGAAAGCCGGCGTATTAGTTCTTTTAATTTTGTTTACATGCTAAATAATAATTTTTTAGTTATATGGGGCTAAGCAAAATATGTTATTAAAATTCATTTCACCTGGTTCATTTTGCTGTTTGAATTTCTGATGTGACACTCATGTGTTTCTAGTGAGCAGTGCTATTAGAAAGGAAGAGGCCATGACTGCCCTGTAAGAGAAACTGAAGTTTCTATTAAGAAACTTGCAAAGGAAGAAAACCAGAGTGGATATCAGAAGTCAAATATCATCTCCTTTTTGTCTACTTGTGCCTCTTATTTGTAAAACTGTTTTATGTTCCTTTGTCCATCCTAAAGTACAGATTATTTATCTTTTGATTATTGAGTTGTAAAATTTCTTTATATATTCTAGACACAAGTTCCATATCAAATGTATGATTTGCAAATATTTTGCCCCACTTTGTGGATTGTCTCTTGACTTTCTTGGTGGAATTCATTGAAGTAATGATAATACAATTTTAATATATGATGAAATGATATTTATAGTAATATTTATTTATAATAATTTATATATAATAACTATTATATTTATTGCTGGTGTTTTTAGTCTCATATCTAAGAATCCACCAGCAAATCTAAGGTCCCTAAAATTTACTGCTATATTCTGAGAACTTTTGTAATTTTTGCTCTGCTGTCAGGTCTTTGGTTCATTCTGAGTTGTTCTTCATCCATGAGGCGAGACAAGAGTCAGCAGCATCCTTTTGCATATGAATATTTAATTGTCTCAACAGCATTTGTGTTGCAAAAACCGCATTATTTTCTCATTGAGTAGTCTTGGCATTCTTGTTTCAAACTTAATGGACTATTTAACCTCAGTCTACTCCTGAAGCTTGAGTTATATTTTATTATATTCATGTCTAACTTTATGGCAATGCCATACTATCTTGATTACAGTAGCTTTATAATAAATTTTGAAATAAACTTTTTTTTCTTGCATCACTGCCCTGGTGGGAGTAGGAAGCCCAACCTTGCTCCTGGAGAGCTGCTGCTAGATTTGAACTGTCAACCCTGTGGGCTGCAGTCCCACACACAACCACTACACCACCGGGGCTCAGCTAAACTTTTTTTTTTTTAAGATCACTTGAATTATTCTTGGCCTCTTGAGTTTCCATTTGAACTATAGAATCCATTTTGGATTTTTTGTTTTCTTTTTATTAAAAGATAATTTTATTTGGGGTTTTTACAGCTCTTACAACAATCCATACATCAATTGTATCAAGCATATTTGTACATATGTTGACATAATTATTTTCTAAACATTTCCTTTCTATTTGAATCCTTGGTATTAGCTCCTTTTATCCTATCCCTCATGCCCACTTACCCTTACCCTCTTACCCTTATTTTTTTCATATCTTACACTGACTTCTGTCTCCCTTTCCCCATGGTTTCTGTTGTTTGTCCCCCTTAGGTATTTATGTGTATATGAGCACCTCCCCTCCCCCCAAATACTTACACACTTTCTCTTACCCTTGTGGTAGCATTACTTCCATCCTTGTTTCTGGATTCCATTTGACCTGAGCTTTTACCTATAATCTGTACCTGCTTCAATCTAGTCCGTCATGAAATGCAGGACAGGGTCATGATAGTGGGGGTGAGGAAAGCTAAAGAAACCAGAGGAATATTGTGTGCTTCATTGGTGCTATACTGCACCCTGGTTGACTCATTCATTCCTTGTGACCCTTTTGTGAGGGGAATGTCCCATTGTTGGGACATTGGTTTTGGATTGGTTTTGGATCTCTGTTCTGACCCCCCTTGTTTGTTTGGGGTCTTCTGATTCCTGTTACCTGATTCTGTCATTACCTCATGATTGCACAGGTGGGTATGCTTCTTTCATGTAGTTTTTTTTTTTTCTGTTTTGTTTTTGCTTCTCTGCTAGATGATCACTTTTTAAATTTTAATTCTTTTTTTATTTTTTTTTTAATTTTGCATCACTGCCCTCTGGTGGTCATGGGAGCTACCCAGCGCTGCTGGATTTGAACCGCCAAACCTGGGGGCTGCAGTCCCGCACACAACCACTTATGCCAACCAGGGCTCAGCCTAAATTTTAACTCTTTAACACCCCCAAGGGCTATATATTTTGATATTTGGACATCATCTGCTTTCTTCACATTTGCTTATGCACCCATTTTGACTTCAGTGATTGTGCCAGGAGAGTGAGCATTACAGAATGCCAGGTTCTTAGGACAAAGTGTTTTTGTATTGAGGCAGGGTTTGAGCAGAGGTCCAAAGTCCATCTGCTACCTAAATGTGTTGCCATATAAATATCTGTACATAGGTCAATATCTCTATTTTTGCATTTTTTATTAATGAATTTACATATGTGCACACCAATGTTTACACGTCTGCCAATAGCTTTGCTTCCTAGACCTTTTATCTGCTTTCTTTGACCTTGTATGGATTGTTAAATGGATAGCCTATTTGCTCTGTAAATTCTACCTGAATCACAGTAAAAATGAGCTTTTAAAAAAATAAAGTGTATAGATTTAACTAATTGTAAGTCTTTTGTTCTGTAGAGTTGGATATTGGCATCTGAGGTAAGACTTTGAACCCCTGAAGGCAACAGACATGGAGTTCTCCCACTGTGATTCTATGTCTTTCTTAAGCCACTCAGCATGTGTTCTTTCATCAATAACTTAAAGAACATAAAATCAGGTACAAAGCTAATTATTTTGTCTCTCTTATGCCCATATATTGTACTTGAGCTCTTATATTCCCTGCAGAAATCTTCTTTACATGATGGCTTCTTTTACTGGCTCACCTTGCTTTGTTGAAACTGTGCATTTCAAAGACATGGCAGCACTGCGCATGCATGTGGGCATTACCTCGTTGTAAGAAACTGTCTCCAAGAAAGCAAGACAAGGCTGTTCTTCAAGTCAGACGATTGATTTCTAGGAATTACTAAATAGACGTTGAATTAATGAGACATGCAAACACATCTATCCTTATACAAGGCTGTGAGACTTAAGTAACAGAGAGGTAAAGGAAAGGTCAAGGAAATATTTACTCAAACTACAATCCACTGGATTAACGTGAGAAGTTAAGAGAGGGGAGAGAGGAAAAAAAGAGGGGGAGACAATCTTTCATCAATTTGTTCCAGGAGTTCACTTCATTTCCAAGAACCATATGCAGAGTCTCTTCTTTTCTATATTCCAACAGCAGCAGCAGCACTTTATTCCCTCATTACCACCTCCTCCCTCTCAGCATGGCCTTCTTTGTCCAAGAGATTGGAAAAGTGGATACGGTGTCAATTCCAGATCATGATGTTCCCAAAGCAGCAAACTGGTCTTTCTTCTGGGGAGACCTGGATCTCCAATCTGTAGTTAGCTGTCCAATAGGTTAACTGTTTGCAACAACCGGGGACTTTCTCGGGACTTTCTCCAGGGAGTCAGTGAGTGTCGGCTAAATACAGACAAAGAAGGGACTGCAAGATGCCTTTTGGGCACAGCCTGACTACCGTGTTGCCCTCCCAATCAGTCGGCCTGGATCACCAGAACACCCTATTTGTCTAGCAGGACGTGAACAGATAAAATCTAATCCTGCGTAGGGTTCAGGTAGTTCCTGCGTCTGGTTGAGTTTGGTTTTTCTTTTTGTTTGTTTGTTTTTGGGCATCACTGCCTTTGGTGGCCATGGGCGCTACCCAGTGCCGCTCCTGAGAACCACCGCTGGATTTGAACCTCCAAGCCCGCGGACCGCAGTCCTGCACTCAACCACTTATGCCACCGGGGCTCAGCCCAGGAGTTTGGTTTTTCTACCCTAGAAAGTAAAAGGTACAGCAGCTCTGCATTGTAAGGACACTTGTTTCCTAAGCACAAACATGTCCTTGAGCTTCCTGAGCTAGGGGCAGTTATTCTGAGATGAAAAGAAAGGTCCTTCCTAAGCATTGGCAAACACATTTCTGCACAGAATTCTGATACCTAGTAGTAGTGCCCCTTAGACATTTTCCCAGAATGGCTGCCTATTGTGAAGTGCATCCATCTATCTGTCCTGTGGGTAGGGGTATGGTGGTAAATTTTGTGGACTCTATTTTTATAGCCTCATCTATTTGGTCTTGGATATATAGTTGTAGGTTCTGATGCAGAGTATATAACTTCATCTAAATGCAAATTCCAAAGTTTGGATGTTGAGAAAAGAAAGAAGTCTTAAAATGTGCTGAACTGAAAACCTCCTGGTAGTCCTCTGCATACTGCCAGGGCTTGATAAGGCTGGCCAAGGGAGGGGGGAGAGAGAGGGAAAGGCAGGAGGCGATGGTGTATACAAAAGTAACAAAGGACCAGTAAGCCAAGAAGCAACATTTCCTTATCTGGTCATCTAAATCTTCTTTCTAAAAGAGAGATTACATAAATTCAGGGAATTATGTCTTGTGTAGAAAGATTGTTAGGAGAGCCTGTCATATCCGAGCAAGTCCCTGAAATATTTGTGGTTAACTATTTGTGATAGAGAGCAATGCAGTTTCGACTACTTTATTTAGATTTGGCATGGAGAAATGAGTGCTGTGCTGATGTAGGTGTGTGTGTGTGTGTGTGTGTGTGTGAGAGAGAGAGAGAGAGAGAACATATGTGTATATGTGTGGTGTGTTTCAGTAACTAAAATTGTTAGTAAGACTGGGAATCAGTTTAAAGTGGTGGACTGAACAGATTCATCCTAATATTATTATCTTTTTTCTCCTCCAGTCCTTATAATTAATAAAAATGGATATATATATATATTTATATATATATATATAAAGTGATGCCCTAAGCTGCTAACTTTGAGATGAGTGGTTCAGAACTATCAGCTGCTCTGAAGGGCTTCCTACTTTGCTAGGGATTCAGTCCTGGTCACTCACAGGGGCGGTTCTGCCCTGCGCTGCAGGGTCTCTGCAAGTCAAAGTTGACTCCATGACTGGGATCTTTCTTTGAGGGATCTGGTGGCTCTGTAGTATTGGGCTCTTAATTGCATGGCTAAAAAACAAACAAACAAACAAAAACCTAGGACAATATTCATATACTTTCCCCTGAATATGCTCTTACAATTCTTCTACAGAAGAGTCTTGGATGATTTTGGATAAGAAGAAATTAATTTCAAAACTGAAGTCATTAACCAAAATAAGTAACCTAAAACAGTGGTCCATTTTAAGGAAATACAAAGAATATCTCAGAAATCTCTCACTGCCACCAAGTTTATTTTGATTCATGGTGACCCTATGTATGCAGGTCAGAACTAAATTTTATACAGTTTTCAAAACTTTGACCTTTGGCAACCGATTGCCAAAGCTTTCTTCAAGGCATCTCTGGTTGAATTTGAACTGCTAACGTTTCAGGTAGTAAAAGGAATGATTGCTCCACACAGTGACTTCTGCGGTAGCCTCAACCAAAGGCCAAATCCCTTTGCCATCCCATTGATCACCTAGCTGGGGTCACCTTGGTGGGCTGGAAATGAAAGAATCTCTGAAAGCTGGATTCAAGGTGATCAGCTAGAACGCGACATCTACAGCCCCAAGCAGAGATGAGAGGGTGACAGAGGTGACAGTGGTCACGGAGGAGTGCTGAACTGAGAGGAGATGGATACATGAAATGCAAGGAGCCTAAATGGAGGGCTACCCTGAAAGTATCCTGGAATTGACAGTCTTCTGCTTGTGCCAAGTATTAAGCAGCGAAGATGCCTGTCCTTTGGAAGTGACTGCAAATTGAGGGAGAAAAACCACTGTTTGGAGGTGACTCTTAAAACCCAAACTCACTGCATACAGTCAATTCGGATTCATAGTGAGCCTGTGAGACAGAGTGACTCTGCCCCTGTGGGTGTCTAAGCCTGTATAACTCATACAGAAATAGGAAACCTCCTCTTTCTCCCGAGGAGGAATTGTTTTGAACAGCTAACCTTTTATTTAGCAGCCCCGTATGCAACCAATATGCCACTAAAGGAATGATTCACTTCTGGGTCGGTCCTTGTTTAAAGACAGACTTCAGTCATAGACTAAAGGAAAACGGCTAATAAAAAGATGACCCCCTCCCTTTCCAAAAATTTTCATATATTAAAGGAAAACAACTCTCATCAAAGTCAGCATCATGTTTTAACAACAACAAAATCTGAGGACTTGACAGTACACATAATTAGTATTTTCAGAGAGCTGAGATAGAATCAGATCTTAAATTACACCAACCTACCACTTAAGTAAATGTATAATAGCATATTTTAAATAGTAAAACACTTCAAATGTGCTATATATGAACTTTATATGAAGTAATTGATACAGAATAAACAAGCAATATAAAAAATTTTAAAAGTGTGGTAAGCAAAAAACTGTAGTGGAAAAGAAACAAGTGTACTTTATAATTTTAGTATTGATTCTTAAAATTATAATGGAATTTAGAAATAAAGTCTCAGAGTTTCAACATCATGGAAGTTCAGGGAAATGGAACATTAAGAAGATACATGTGATTAAATTCAGCTTTATAGAGAAAAATAAGTTTACATAAATTTGGCATAAATTTGAGGATATAAAAATTTTAAATGCATCTACCAGAATAATAGAAACAGGATGTCAAACTTCCAAAATTAAAGGAAAAGTTTACGATGAAAATAATACCACAGAAAGTGATTTGTTTTAACACAATCATTATCAAAATTCCAAGTTGACTCTAAAATGTATATGGAATTGCAAGGTACCTCAAACAGCAATCCTGGAAACAAGAACAAAGCTGAAAGACTCCACTTTCTGATTTTAAAATGGTCTATAGAGTTATAATCATGGAAACGTGTGCTACTTGATTAAGTATAGACATACAGATCGATTGAATAGAATAGATAGTACAAAAATAGTCCAGTGGACCCAAGTACCACTGCATTCAATGGGGGAAGACTAGTGTGTGTATTTCGTGGGGGGAGGGGAGGGTCACAAATAATACTAAGACAATTTGATTTCCACATGCAAAGTAATGAAGTTGGACCCATGCACTAACTGTACCACATATAAAAATTAATTTCAAAATGGATTAAAATATAAGAACTAAAACCACAGTGCTCTGAGAAAAAGAGAGAGGGATAAAGCTTTAAGACATCACTTTGACAGTGGATTCTTAATTATGAGGGAAAAAAAGAGGAGAGCAACAAAAGACAGGTGAAGTAAATTGGATTTCACCAATATTTATGTACATAATTTTTGAGGTCCCATATAATTCCATATTCACTTTAGGGTTAACTTTGGGATTTCGATAGCGATTATGTTGAAGTAGATAATTTTAGTTACATTATTTTTATTCCATATTTTCTTTTAATTTTTGGTAGCTTTACATCCTGGTCTGATACTCTAGTAGTTACTGTTTAAAAATTAGCATGTATATTTAAGCTTAGACATTTCTCCAAAGAAGAAATGGCCAGTAAATTCTGGAATAGTTGCTCGATGTCATTCATTATCAGGAAAATGCAAAATCAAAACCATTACCCTGAGAATTCTTAATCTTAAAATAACAATAAGCCCCCAAATCTTCCTAAAACTGAGCCATATGTGATAGTTATACAATTTCATGTCAATTTGATAAAAGAATGAAGGGCTTGGGCTGAGCCCTGGTGGTGTAGTGGTTAAGTGTGGGACTGCAGCCCACTGGGTTGGCAGTTCAAATCCAACAGCAGCTCTCTAGGAGCAAGACTGGGCCTCCTACTCCCACCAGAAGACAGTGATGCCTTCCCCCCCCCCCCCAAAAAAAAAAAAAAGAATGAAGGGGTGAATTGTAGCTGTCAATCAGGTCACTTGTGGCCTTCTCATGAGGATTCTGGGAACTTCCCCTCTCTTAATCCTGCTATAAAAAGAAGAGGCAGCTCTCTCTCTCTCTCTCTCTCTCTCTCTCTCTCTCTCTCTCTCTCTGTGTGTGTGTCCTATACACGCCTGTTGACAAGCCACTGCCATTGGACCCATAGGATTTTCCACCCACTGGCCTGTGAGCTTCCAGGCGATCTCATCATATTTCTATTGAAGAAGCTGGTTCGTTTCAGTGGTGCATCTTGTGGTTAATAGCCAACCCATGACACAACAGTAGCACCACAAGGACTCTTAATGTGCCATCATTCAACACATCCTTTAAAGTCAATGTTGTGAAGAACGGATTTTAAATAATGCTGCCTTTAAATAGAAGAATCCTGAAGACATCCTGGTGTAAGTGTCACCGGCTAACTGTAAGCTGTTATAAATCCCTGGCTGCTCCATCGCTGAAAGATGAGGCTGGCTGCTCTCTTACAGGGCTCCCGTCTCAGAAACCCTCCTGCGCAGTTCTCCCCTGTCCTGAAGGGTCACTATGAGTGGCACTTTGTAGGTCAGGTCTCAAATAGCATGGGTTCATTGAGATAATCACAAAATCTTCTGTTGGTACAATTTCCTGGCAGCCATATTAATATCATTAAGTGACAAGACTGGTATTTTGGGAGCTGTCATTCAGCTGAGTCATAAAAATGAATCATGCTAAATTAGATGGCTTTAACTTCTCATGTCTATTTTGGCTATATTCTAATGCTATGATATAATCAGCCAGTTTCTCTAATTATTAGACATGTTAAAGATGTTCCATAATTTTCTCCTGACACCTGTTGATAGATATAAAATATAAGATTCAGCAATATTGTTTTGTGTACTTGACTTGTTTAAATTCACTAGGATTCAAATCTATAAGTATCTATTTATTTTCAAACAGACAAGTGGAAGCCAACAAGAAATTTGCTAAGAGAAGGAAGAGGAAGTCATTGGCGAATAAAGCTAAAATAGGCCTCTACCCCACCCCCACACAGATAATATATTAGTCTGATGTCAGGTTGTATTTTGGATCAATAAGGCTGACAGACAGAGATCCCTTAACTATGCTCACAAGTAATTAACAGGAAATACCTTTAAAAAAGCATCATTATTTTAAAAATTATAAATAGCACGGATCAATCTTCTTTTCACTTTACCACTATTAGGTTTTACTTCAAGTTTTTCCATACGATATAAATCATTCTGTTAAAATGATTCAGTGAAGTTTATATTTTATTTGTTATTAATTTTTGCATATGTATTGCTTATTTTTGTCTACACATGACCATATACTCAGTTACAGAAATTCAAAGACTCTGAAATGTCTAAAGCAGAAAGCATTTGCCCACTCCTCCCTTGGGCTCATAGCCTTATATTAGTGTTCTGTTAGGTTTTCTGTGTTTTTGGTATGGCTAAGTAGCTTATTTCTTAAGTCTGAGAACCTTTTAAAAATGTTCCCCACAAAAATCAAAGATGATTTTTTTCAACTTATGTCCCTTTGTCTAATAAAAGATTTCCTGTCAACAATCTAGTTTTTGATAGCAGAGTGGGGAGTGGGGCATAGATTGCAGCCGGGAGTACCTACAGGTGTATGCCTTTGATTTCCTGACTTGTGCTTCCATGGGTAAGGAGCCTTGGTGGCATAGTGGATTGCAAGTTGGGCAGCTAAGTGTAAGGTCAGCAAGCTGAACCTATCAATCATTCTGGAGAAAGACGAAGCTTTCTATTTCTCTAAAGATTTAGGGAAATCAATAAGGGTAGCTATAAGTTAAAATTAATCTGATGGCAATGAGTGTTAATGTTGATTATGGATTCAAGGAAAATGAAATCCTTGACAGCTTCACTCATTTTTTTCTGTTTATGCTGATGTTGTTAATTAGCCAAGTTGTGAGTACTTTTGTTTATTTTATACTGGATTGTCATGAGTCAGAATTGATTTGATGGCATACAATGACAATAATTAAGTATATTTTAAGATGCACTGGTGGTGTAACAGACAAGCACCCTCCAGCAACTCCATGGGAGCACACCCTGGAAATCTGCTTCCCAAAAGAGAAGAACCTAGAAAATCCGACATGGCTTCTCTGCTCTGTCACCTGAGATGGCTAGCTATGAGTCAGAGTCTATTTGACAGCACACAACATCAAATTATATTTCACACACTAATTTATTATCTACTGAAGCAAGGCTGGTGAGATTTCATCTCATGTGCTTGGGGTTTATCATCGGGGGGGACAACCCCTGGAAAAGGACATCATGTTTGATACAGGAAAACACAGTTGGGGGGTGGGGAACCCCTCAATGGGGCAGATTGACAGTGACTGTATGAATTGGATGAAACATAACCATTGTGAGCATGTTGCAGGACCAGGCAGTATTTCATTCTGTTTAAATATGGTCACTGTGAGTTGTAATGGATTTCATGTCCACTGACATGTTGGGCTATTAACTGGAGAGTGAGCAGTTTGAAACCACCAGCTGTTTCTTGGGAGAAAGATGGGGCTTTCTATTCCTGTCAAGAGTTATAGCCTCGAACTCACAAGGGCAATTCTACACTGTCCTGGGGGGTCTCTGTGAGTCAGTATTGGCTTGATGGCAGTGAATTTGTTTTGGGTTGTTGTTTTTGATTGTGGAAATTTAAACTATACACGTTAAACCAGTTTTGGCTATTAATGAATTCACAAGGATATTTAGTCTCCAGATACTATTGTTTTGAATGTTGATTTTAGAATTGATCAAAATGAGATTGCACTGTTAAGTCAATATTCACTGTGGCATTCCTTATAGAAATACATATACTTATATAATAATACATTATCCATATTTTGCAGATTTGCTGACCACCATAGTCTTTGGTCTTCATCAGTAAGTGCTTCATCAAACCCTTGCCAATAAAAAAGGCTAAAGAACAAAATGTGCACCATCTGCCCATCATTATTAGCTTATCTAAGGAGTTATTTAATAGTGAAAATCAGGCTTGCTGTGTTGAAAAGCTCTTCAAGGTATTTTATCGCTAATCATTAGCTTTATCATGTTCAGTAAATGCAAAAAAGAAACTATTTAAAGTACTCTGGTTCGATTTATTATCAGGGATAAGAAGGTTGAATTTAAAACATGAACAGATCCCAGAAAAAGATGATTATATAACATGTGACTCACATTTTCTTCCCCAAAGGTTGTATTGTTTTCATTCAAGACAGTTTATGAAGGTGTCATTTCTCTGCACTCTCCTACTATTGAAAATGGTTTATCTTTTGCCTTTTGTCACTCTGGTGTGTATTTCAATGAAGATGGTATCTGTTGGTTAAACAAGCATTAATAGTGCAGGGGTCATGCTAATATTCTCTGCATCATTCCAATTTTAGTATATGTGCTGCCTAAGCGAGCACAAGCGTTAATAGCATGTGTGCATATGATAACTTCTTTTTTGTGTAGTATTTTGTTTATCTGACAAAATTGTCAGCGACCATCTCATTTAAGCCTCATGGCATTGGGTATATGTGTGATAGGTCTGAGCATTGCATTTCACAGGTGAAGAATCAAAGTGCGGGAAAATTAGTGGCTTTCCATAGGTCTCTGCCTGTTGGTTCTTTCTATCCACCTATAGTAAATGAGTTAAATTGAACAAATAGAGTTCTATTTGCAAAGCGCTTTCCTTGCTTTTAGTTATATGCTAGTTGTAATGTTGCTAACAAAAAAGTGCAGTGAAATCTGTCAGATCAAAAACTTGATGCGATTGCCTTGTTTGGGGGGGGTCTTACAAATTCTCTGTCTTTATCACTTTCTATGGTGCAATTTAGTAAATACCCTTCTTTGATAAATTTCCATTTAATAAGTGTGTTCCAGCTTTCTCCAGTTTTACTGTAAAACACTTGATTTCTGCATACATATAATTGAGATGCCAGAGCAACACCCAGAACTCAAAGGTGAACAGTGTAAAACAACAAGTGACTGAGTGCTAAACTGTGTCATGCAGGTCACAAATGGCATGTCATTAATGGTGTATTTTGAGTGTCATTGCATCAAGTTAGGCTTTGAGGAGCAAACAAAGGAGAGGAAGTAAGATGTGTGCAATTAAGAAACAATAGAGAGATGGAGGTCAATGGTGGTTAAAGATGCAAAATTTGCATCAAAGAATGACTAGACTTTGAATAGATCCGAGTGCTCCCAACAGTGCTACCCAGGGGCAAAGTTGTAGGGATAAGAATGAATGTGTGCTGGGGACCCAAAGTCCATCTGCAGGGGAAGTGACATCCCTTCACAGAAGGGTCATGGGAAGAAGACAAGCCAGTCAGGGTATGATGTAGCAACGATGAAATATCCAACTTCCCTCTAGTTCTAAAGTGCCTCTCCCCTCCCAGTATCATGATCTGAATTCTAACTTACAAATCCGGCTAGACCAGAGAATGTACATTGGTACAGATAGCAACTGGAAACATGGGGAATCCAGGACAGATGATCCCTTTAGGAGAAGTGGTGACAGTGGTGATACCAGGAGGGTGGAGGGAAGGTGGAGTAGAAAAGGGGGAACCAACTATAAGGATCTACATGTAATCTCCTCTCTGGGGTACGGTAAACAGAAAAGTGGGTAAAGGGAGATATCGGACAGCGTTGGTTATGGCAAAACAATAATTTATAAATTATCAAGGCTTCATGAGGGGGGGAAGGAAGTGGAAAAAGGAGGAGCTAATGCAAAGGGCTTAAATAGAAATAAAACGTTTTGAGAATGATGATGGCAACAAATGTACAAATGTGCTTTGCATACAATGGATGTATGTATAGAATGTCATAAGAGTTGTATGAGCCCCCAATAAAATGATGTTAAAAAAAGAGAGAATGAATGTGACCTATTTGATAGATTGATACTCTCATTCTTAAAAATGATCCCACAAATAAAACCACCTTGCTTTATCAGGCAACGTAATAGATAGCTAGAAGCAATTAATGAAACACCATGTAATTGCTACATGGCAGAGTAATCAGGATTCGTATATTAGTAGTCACTAATAATTTATAATTGAACCATTGGAACACATTTTCAAGGATGAGAAGAACTGAATTCTGAAGGACTCCTTTATGTGATTCTACTTGGCTTTGATAACTTCCTGAGTGTTCTGCAAGCCCACAGCATCTGGTGCATATTATATTTATAGGACCATATGAGGGATTGCATTAATTAAACCTCTACATTTGCCCTGAAATTAAGTTTTAAAAAAATAATCTGCTTTAAAAAAGAAAAGAAATAACCCAAATCTAACCCTGGGTGTCCACTTATCTCCCACTAGCACAAGATCTTGAAAATTGAATTCTATAAACAGAAAAAGAATTTACCACCTTCCTTTGAGATGTCTTTTTTCTTGCTTTCAGGATTTGAATAGAGCATGCAGAGTCCCAAGTTTCAATCCAGATATTTGTGGTTTTGCAAGTCTGTTCCAACATTCAGGAGATATCCCTAGATATACCTTTTAACCAGCTTGAGAGAAGAAGTTGCCTTCCTTTATAACTTCCTTTTCAAGCTGTGGGCAATTTTCTGAACTTCCTGTGTAAAATGGGGATAATAATGCTATATACCACATCCCCAAAAGAAGAGATGGATTGACGTGGTGACTACATCAATGGACTCAACTATGATGGCTATGGTGAGGAGGGCCAGGCCTGGCAATGTTTCACTACATGTGTGTGGGACCACTATGAGTTGGAACTAGCTTTGTGACATGTAATAACTGTGCCAACATCCATTGCTAAAGATTAGTCCATTAGGGCTCACAACAGCGTTATTCCCTTCAAAGCAGATCTGTCTCCTGCAATGTTTTCAATGGTTGTGATCTTGCAGCAAGGTCTCCTGGGATTGCAAATGCTTTGAAATTGACTGCTAAACTTACAGTTGGAAAGTCAAACCTACCCCGAAGCAGGGCAGAAGAAAAGTCTGATGAATTATTGCATAAAGATTACAGCAAAGAAACAGTCTGTTTTGTAACATATAGGATCTCCGTGAGTCAGAATCTACTCAATGGCAACGAGTTTGATGGTTTGGTACTCACAGGAGATGAATCACCAGGCCCTGCTTTCTGCAGTGCTATTGGGTGAATTTGAACCACTAACCTAGAAAATACTTTTTAAAGATTATTCTTATTACTTTACGCAAACATACTTTTTTTTTTCTAGCCTGGATTAAATACTCTTAAGAGACGAGGTAGCTCCCAGAGGAAAGGTGAAGCTAACTAACCTTCCCCCCAGTGCCTACTTGATGCTCAGTGTCTTAGATGGATTGAAGGCATCATCTTGTATTTTGGTTGAAATGCTGTGCTTCAACCACAGATAAAATCTGAGTCTGTGTGTGTGATCTATGAAATCTAAGCCTTTTGAACAAAACAAGAAGGTATCATTAAATCATTTAATGTTAACATTAAAATGTGCATGCCTGCTGAGCCCAGGTGGCGTAAGTGGTTGAGGACGGGACTGCGGCCAGCGTGCTTGGCAGTTCAAACCCAGCGGTGGCTCTCAGGAGAAGTGCTGGGTAGCTCCCGTGACCACCAGAGGCAGTGATGCCCTCCCCCCCCCCCCCAAAAAAAATGTGCATGCCAATTTCTTGTATCATTTCAGCCCTTTTTCTAAGAAACAGCCTTTGCTCAACATTGCAGATTTATGAGAGTAAGAGAAAATTCCAGTCTTCTCAAATCCCTGAGGCTGATGACATACTGTAAGAGCAAGTTGCTATTATGACCTCTGTTTGCATAAATAGAGGCATGTTATTTTGGAAGTCTCTAAGATGGTATTATTTAAGCAAGCATTCAGGCTGTTGGCCCAAGGGAGTGATTTGCTTTTTGCTTGTATTAGAAATTGTCATTCTTTGATGGAGTCTATGATTAGCACTTGTTGGACACTTAAAATATTGCTTATCAGGGAGATATAATTTAATCTCCTATGTCTTTCATCTTCAAATGTATCTGTGGATGGCCACGTGAGAAAGCATTTAGCAGAAACACTTGTTAATGGATTCCCCTGCCCCTTTATTCTAGGTTTACTTCTAATGCAGCAATAATCACATATTTTTCCAGAGAATTTTTTGCCCCCCGAAACTGTCGGGTTCCTTAAACACGGAATATAATTCTCAAATTGCTTTTTTCTATCTCAACCATGCAGCTCTCTCTGATGTACAACAGGGGCAGCAGTAAGGAACAGGAGAAATTCAGAGTCCTCTGAGATGAGATAAGGCCAGGATTGCCAGGATTGGAAAAGTTTCCTGTTGAACGTGTTATCTGTAAGACTTTCAAGCTGAGTGTAAATAAGTACTCCAGGCAACAACTTTTATTACCGGACCATAAGTCAGGTTTTCCTCCCACTCTCTTTTGACTCACATTCATGGAGACACTTTTGTCATGGATCCCACTACACCAGTGAGACCCGAAGAGCAACCGAATTAAACCCTGACCAGACATGCACCATTTGTTATGACATGTAATTGAGGCCATTGGTGCAGCCACTGTGTCAGTTTAACTCCTTGAGGGCACTCTGTCTTTTCACTTATCCTCTGCTTTACTAAGTGTGTTATTTCGGGTTGACTAGAGAAACAAATCCAGGGAGACCCATATATGTTTAGGAAAGAACATTATATCAAAGAGCAATTGTATATTGAGAAAACAGTCCAGCCCAGTCCACATCAAGCCCATAAGTCTGATATTAGCCCACATGTCCAATACTAGTACATAAATTCCTCTTTAGACTCACATAGTGCATGCAATGATACTGAATGTAGGAAGATCACAGGCTGTTGGGTGGAAAGTCCTATGGATCCAATGGCCGTGGACACATCTCCAGGACTCTGTCTGCCTTCAGTATTGCTTCATGTGATTTGTCAACAGGGAAGTGAAGCAGAGAGTGTGTTGCTCGCCTCTCAGGAACAAGAGAGGAAGTTCCCAGAATCCTCATGTAAATACCGTCCCACAAGGAAGTATCTCCAAATTGTGACCTGATTGAGGCTAGACTCCACCCTTTATTTATCATTATGTAACTACCTCACCAAACAGGCTCACCAAAGCCTGGTCCATCTTATTAACATTTTTAAGGTAAACGGAAAGAAGCCTCACCTCCTTGTTTCTAAGGAACATTTTGGCTGTACTTCTTTCAAGACAGATTTCTTTGTGCTTCTTGTAATTCAAAATGTCTTCAATGTTCTTTACAATCAACACCTAGGGAACCAGAAGTCAGGAAATCAAAAGAATTGATTCTTTTTCAGTCTTCCCACTGATTTGTTGGTGAGTTTTCACATGGATATGAGGTGATTTTAAACAGCATGGCCTGACTGTAGCACATTTTGGTTCTTAGAGCGACATCTTTGTTCCATACAGAGGCCTTTTGCTGCAGATTTTTCCAGTACAGAACATCATTGGCCTGGTTGGCTTCTGCTTCCTTTTGTGTTCGTTGTAGATGCAGTAAAATGAAATACT
Source organism: Nesogale talazaci (assembly GCA_004026705.1). Taxonomy (NCBI): domain Eukaryota; kingdom Metazoa; phylum Chordata; class Mammalia; order Afrosoricida; family Tenrecidae; genus Nesogale; species Nesogale talazaci. The sequence continues at coordinate 129,563 of PVJH01003282.1, forward strand.
CAGCAACTTCAATCTTTTCTCCATTTGTCATGGTGCTGCTTATTGGTTCGATTTTGAGAATTGATGTTGTCTATATTTTGAAGTGTAAATGACACTGAAGCCTTTAGTCTTTGAATTTCACCTGTAAATGTCTCAAGCCTATTTCACTTTCAGTCAGCAATACCATCTGCATTGACTTCCTCAGATCCTGATGCTATGTCCTTCAAATAGTCTAGCTTCTCAGTTTATGTGTTCAGCATAAGATTAAATAACTATAATGAAGTAACACAATTCTGACATACTTTTTCCTGATTATAAACCAGAGGAAGAGATAGTTTCTCAAAGTAGCATCTACTGCAATGATGTGGATAAAATAATGCTTTGAGGACTTTCATTTGCTAAAGTGCCACACCTCAAAATGAGAAGAAACAGTTGCAAACATCCATTAGTAATTAGAATATGGAACTTATGAGTCTACAAAAATGTGGGAAAAGGGATCACATACAACACAGGAAGATTGATATACTAAACAGTGAGCTTTTTAAAAGGCACTTTGATGGTATAGTGGTTACATGGTTAAGCTGCTTACTCCAAGATCAGCAGTTTGAAACCACCAGTCAGATCTCAGGTAAAAGATGAGACTTGTAACTCCGCTAAAGAGAGAGAGTCTTAGACTGAGCCCCGGTGGCGTGGTGGTTGTGCGCAGGACTGAGGCCCACTGGGATGGAGGTTCAATTCCAGTACAGGCTCTACAGGAGCAAAGGCTGGGTCTCCTACTCCCACCACCAGAGAGCAGTGATGCCAAAAAAAAATAAAAAATAAAAAGAGTGAGAGTTGTGTTACCCACGGAAGCAGTTCTGCACTGTCCTATATACTTGTCATTAGTAAGAACAGACTCTGGTATAGACCATTTTGAACCATATAAAGATAGGGCATGTTATGTGGTAAATAAAAATTTGAAAAAGAATGGCATCACGTTAATTGTCAAAAAGTACAGTAGAAGCTCTATGTTAATGTCCAATCCTGTCAGTGATAATATCAATATGTTAGAAGGAGGGAAAGTTAATAATCGATATGTTACAAGGAGGGCATGGTTACTAAAATCCACTAATGGAAAGATAAAGAATTGAAGATTTTTTTCCAATTTATGCAGTATAAAATTGATTTCTATAGTACAAAAACATACAAGCAAAATGACATTAATAAATTTGAAGCAAAGATGAATGATGGGTAGTTGAAAAATACAGCCTTGGGAATCGACACTAAGAAAGATTTTTTTGATAGAGTTTTTCAAGACCAATAGTTTATTCATTATAGATACATTTTTAACACTATAACCATGGCTGCATGTGGATCTCACCAGAAGGAATACACAGAAATCTGATTAATTATATTTGTGGAAAGAGATCATGAAGAAGTTCAATATAATCACTAAGAACAAGGCCAGGGGCTGAATGTAAAACTGACCATCAATTGCTCAAATGCAATTACAGATTCTAGATAAAGAAAAGCTAAACAAAAGCCCACAAGAATCAAAATACAACCTTGATTATTTATCTACTGCATTTAAAGACCATCTCTACAATAGATTTGATTTATTGAATACTAATGATTGAAAACCAGATACGGTGTGGGATAATGTCAAGAACAAAACTTGTGGTTATCAAAAAGAAAGGAGAGAAGGAGAAGACCAAAATGAATGTAAGAAGAAAATCTGAAGCTATCCTTGAACATCGAGTCCCTAACATGAATGGAAGAAATTATGAAATTATTTTAAAGCTTACATTCTGAGCACCCCTTTTGCAGAAGGATATGGATGGCTGTGAAAGTCCAAAATCTATGTGTAGAGTCTCGACATGAATTAAACCTCAATTGAATTCCTCCTGCTCATTAACTGGCAATTGAAGACAATCTTGCCTTTGGGCAGAGTGGCATTGGGAAGGGAATTCCCTTCCACTCCTCAGTCAACCCGCTCAGAGAGGGTCAGCTACCCTTGGGGTTTGAGTGTGTCCTTGGTGGAAGGTACTGTGTGTAACATAGTCATGGGTGATATGCCATCATTCAAGCTCTGATTGTTTTGATCAGAGGCCCCCGGTCCAATCTTGTAAACTCTTTTATCTAACAAAAGTTATGTGTCCCAATCATGGTCATTTCTCCACATATTTAGTCCCACATGTAACTGTGATATGCTAATCTACCACCTGTTATGAATTTGTGACAGTTCCATTTTTACTATGCCTTATTTAGCTAACATGCTGACTGTGAATCCTCAGACTTTATTTGGGGGTCATGTGAATGTTCCCCTCAACTGGGAGAGGCCTGCATCATTAGGGTGGCTAGATTTTATATGTAGAATCACTATAAGTCAGAGTTAACCCCAGAAGAGTGAGTTTTAAACCTGTGTAAAAATGTAGGGTTGGAGTTCAACCTATCAATCAGGTCACAGTCTATGATGCTTCTGTTTGGGTATGCTCCTTTTATAAGCAAACACTGGAAACTTCTTTATATATGTCTCTTCACCTTTCCTGCTGGTTTGTACTGTGTGTGGGGCACTGACTCCAGGGAGCTCTCAGTTCCCATTGACTTTGGATCCACAGGACTGTGCACCCACTGGCCTGCAATCTCTCTGCTTCCAGTTTCACCTTTCTGAGTCATAGGCCTATAGCAATAGGAGTCCATAGAGGACTCTGACTAGCATAGGATCCATAGGCTTGAGTTGGCTCAGGCTTGGGACTCTCTTGATATAAAATTGTCTCTTATACATAGATGAGTGTCACTTCTTTTGTTTCTCTAAACAACCCAGCTTAATAATATCAACAATAGCTGCTGCAAGTTAAGCCTATGTGAAGAATAGTTTGCAAGAATCGACTCATCTAAATTCTTGGAGGGAGACACTATCATAAACTTTAAACTTTAGAAACAGATTCTTAGAGAGAGAGATTGAATAATTTATCTGGGAACTCAGAAATGAAATTTGAGCCTAGGATGTCTAATTCTTCAGCTTCAGTTTTAACTATTATGGTGTACTTCCTCAGAGTGAATGATAACTATAATCTTTTAGTATTGTAATTGTTCGATTTTATGTCAACTTGCACCTATATGAGTTGGGTGGAGTCAAACCTATCAATTCGATCACAGCCTCATGATGCCTCCTTGGGGTGAAGGCCTTTTAGTAAGCAAGACCCTGGGCTGTGCCCTTTTCCTTTCCTCCTTGCTAGGGTTCTGTGTGTGTCTCCATGGCAGCCGCAGTGGTCAGTTGATGCCAGGAGCCACCTCCAAGCTGTCTGCACCCTGCAAGTTTTCCACTGACTTTGAGCCATGTGAATAACCCACAAGCCTGTGATCTCCCTACTTCCCACTTCATCTGTCTTCATAATTGGCCTCTAGCTATGGGAGCCTGGAGAGGGCCAGGCCTAGCATTGGATTCATGGACTTGAATGGGACTGGACTGGGATGCTTTCTAAATATTAAATTACTTCTCGATATAAGGTTATTTCTCATTTGTATAAGAGTGTCACTAGTTTCTCTCAACAAACTAGGCTAACACAATTATCTATGTAGAAGAGTGAGTAATTCATAGTGATTTTGGGTTTCCTGAAAATCTTGGACATTTTGAAAAAAACAAGCTATCTCATTTCATAGCCAAGGCATTTCAGAAAGTTTTACGAAAGATGGAGCCAATCATTGTAAAACTCAGAAAACAATTCCATGTTTTAAAATTCCATTATATTTATTTCATAGACATCTGTGATTGATACACTTGAAAACTGAAAACAACTCCATTGGCTGTTTTTGTTATTACACATGGATGTGTCCCTCACTTTTGTTTTCTTCCACTTTGTGATTGGCTTATTTGCATTTGGCAACTCCAGTCTCTACTTGTATGTTCAACTTACCCACCTTTACATGTGGCTAATAAACATATGATTAAATCAATTTGTTAGGAGTAGGTAAGTAATTGTGATTTTGCACATCCAGGTTTTCACTTTTGAGGTCAACTTAATATCTTCCAAAATATCTCTCAGTTTTATTGTAATCCTTTCAGACAATCTAAAGATGAATGAAATGACTGTCATGCTGGTTATGTAATCTCAAAAAGTCTTTCAAACTCACTATCATAGAGACAATTCTGACTTACAGCATTCCTATAGAACAGGGTAGAAATGCCCCACTAGTAGATTTCAAGTCTGTTTCAGTTTTATAGATGCAGAAATCCTCATCATCTTTTAAGAGGGTGGGGGTTTTCAACGGCTCATTTTGTAGCTAACATCCCTCTCATAACTCAGTACACTACTACAGTGATAGAATGGTAAATTTGGCTTCAGTGAATTATATTTAACACTGGACCCACACAATTTCATCCATGTTTTTTAACTTTTACTATTCTCTGGACAAAGGGCTAATTGACCTTGAGTGGTTTGCAATCTAATAAATCTTTGTGAAAGGACACTTTTTCATAAAGTCAACCATGTTTGAAAATACTCCATAAATCATAGAGTGTATTGCATTTGCAGCTATTGAACAAAAGTTCAATGCAGCTTATTTGTCTTGATCTCATTCAAGGTTAACTAACTGGTTCAAGGACAAATACAAATTTAAAGAGTTCGAATGACACAACTGATTTTACTAAAATCTCTGTGAATTCAAGAATCAAGGAGTGATTATTTTTCCTCTGCTCATAGAGCATACACAAAATTTAATTGTATGCTTGGCCCACAAAAATAGCTTTAAATTTCTTCCCATCAAACTCTGCTCAGCAAGCCAAATTAATAGATTTAATTGGTCCAACAGCATACTAATCCCCACTTCTAATGAAAAAAAATATTGTCCTAAATAACTCTTGATTCCAAGAGGAAATAAATATTAGACACATTACAAGTAATTCTGCAAGAAATACAAATTTCTTCATATAGAAATCAAAGTAAATAGAGCTAAGTGAATGACTTTAAATTCTATTGTACTATTTTTGTGCAAACACTCCACATAGGAAGTTAAAATATATATAAAATAAGGCACAAGAAAGAAATTAATAAAGGTAAGAAAAATACTTTTTTAGCAGAGTACTAGATTGAAAACTATTTTCAAAAGTATCAAATATGCTCAGTGACGTGAAAGTACTTGGTATGACTCTTCCTCCCATGTTCTCTATAATGCCCATCAGATCACTGGGTGCACTTGCTGTTTGTGGCCAGCAAGTGCGTCCTGGTTCAGATTGACCCAATCTAAAACAAAATAAGATACTGCCTGGTCCTGCATCACCATCAGAAATAATGTATTTGTGCCCGCAGTTACAGCCACTATGTCTGTCAATCCGTCTCCCTGAGAGTCTTCCCCTTTTTCACTGTCCTTCTACTTTACCAAGCACGATGCTCTCCTAATGAGAGAGGGACTGGTCTCTCCTGATGTCATGTGCAAAATATGTGAGCTGACGTCTCAACATTTTCACTTCTAATGTGCATTCTGGCTGTGCTTCTTCCAAAATAGATTTGTTGGTTATTTGGAAAGTCTGTAATACTTTCAGTATTTTTTTTACCAGCACCATAATTCAAATACCTTGATTCTTCGTCAATTTTTCTTATTCAGTGATTGGGTGCAAATAGGGTGTGTGAAACTAATGTGTGGACTGGTCAGTGTTGCCAGCAAGGTAGGTATAAAATGAGCTTGCTCAGAAGCAGAAATGAAGGAACTCAGAACTACAAGGCATGAAGGATATCCTTTGGACCTCAAGACTCCTGCTGGAAACAGTGGTGGTGGCACGGGCAGCGTTGGCTGCAACACTGGAAGCAGCACAGAGAAAACAAGATGAAGCTTTGGGTCATCTGACCCACAGACTATGTTGAGTGCCTTTAGGCAGGAGGAGGCCTTGCAGCTTAGGGTGCCCCGTGGTTTTTATCAACATTAAGGTACTTCGCAACACTTGTCTAAGTAGTGCACAGATCAAGAGAGCACATGGCTGAGGAAGCAAGAGCCAGAGGGAGAGAGAAGTCTGTGGGCGTGACTGAGAAAAGATGCTAATTACTGACTGGAAAACTGCTGTTTCTGATCCTGAGTGGTAACCTATTAAAGTTTCTTAATAAATCCCCTAATTGTAAGTATTTTCTGAGTGCTATGTGGCCATTGCAATAGATAACTAAAGCCAGAAGAGTAGAATGCTTTGGAAGGTGTGATTAGTTTCAGAGAAAAAAGGTTGGAGGGTAGAGGCATGTCTGACGTCAGTCTCACAGAAATTGACTTTGGGCTAATAAGAAGTTGAATTATCCCTCTACTTTTAGGCTTAGAGATCAGTCATATCTCTCCCATTATTCTTGGGGTATTAAACTTCATAAAGCCAGATTTGATTTTAGAAAAATATACTTAATTGACTTTATAAAGATGCCTACAGGCTTTATAAAGCTGAACTTCGTCTATGCAAAGACTTACCAAATAATAATTGGCCTTATAAACTTAAATCATGGTTCTATTCAAAGACTTACCAAATAATATGCCATTCATATACCCATTTAAATACGGATTTCAGATGTACTTTGACACATTTCTTAGTATAAGCATGGCCTATCTGTAGATCTTGCCAGATGGAATACACAGCAAATGAGTTGACTACATTTGTGGGAAGAACCAGTACAGAAATTCAGGATCATCACCCAAAATAAAGCCAGAGTTGACTATGGTCAGTTATTCATATGCAAGTTCAACTTGAAGCTGAAGAAAATTAAAACAAGCCCATGAGAATCAAAATATAACCATGACCACATTCCAACTAAATTTAGAGGCTATTTCATGAAGACTTGTCTGATTGAACATTAATGACCTAAGATCAGATCCACTGAGAAATGATAAGAATATTGTATATGAAGAAAGAGAAAGATTATTAGAAAGTTAGGAAAGAAAGTGAATGTCAGAAGAAACTTTGAAACTTGTTCGTGAATATAGTGTAAATTAGGCAAATCAAAAACATGATAAAATTAAAAAGCTGAGCAAAAACTCAAAAGGCAACTTAACAAGTAAAATGTGCACACATTTAGAATTTGAAAAGCAAAAGAAAAGAACACAATCAGCATATCTCAGATCAAAAGATATGCAGAAAAAATCAGCATATCTCAAGCTGAAAGACAAAAATGACTTTCGAAGGAATTTACAGGAAAAATATTAAATGATGCAAGGTGTATCAAAAGAAGATGGAAGTAATACACAGAGTCACTGAACTAAAAATATTTAGTTAACACTCAGCAATCTTGAGAAATAAAATAGGAAGAGCAGGTGATATTGAAGGAAGACGTCCAAGCTGTATGGAAGCCATTCCACATTCCAAAATCTTTGCCATCAAGCTCTACTCATCGTGATCTAATAGAACAGGGCAGAACTGCTGTACTGGTTTATGAGACAGCTAAACATTTATAGAAAAAGAAATCTGTATCTTTCTCAGGAGGACAGCTGGTGATTTCAAACTAGTGGTTTGGGGGTAATAACTATGCCATCAGGACTCCTCAAACAGAAGACATTAGCAAAAAACAAACAAAACAATAACAAAAGATCCAGGAATTGATGAAAGGTCAACTGAAATGTTTCAGCACATGGATGCAAAGTTGGAAGAATGTATTAGTCTATTCCAAGAAATTTGGAAAACAGCTACCTGAAAAACAGAGTGGACAAGATACATATTTGTGTCCAACCCAAAAAAGATGATCAAACACAATGGATAAATTATCAAGCAATAACATATGCAAGTGAAATTTGTTGAAGATAATTTTAAATGGTTGCAGCAGTACATTGACAGGGAGTTTCCAGATATTCAAGCCAGATGGAGAATAAAAGTCAAATGAAAAATATCATGACTGATGTTAGATATATCATATGTGAGAGCCCAGAGTACCAGAAAGATGTTCATTTGTGTTTTATTGATTGTAAAGAAGGCTGTATGTATCTTAATGAACTGTGGATACTACTCTGAAGAATGGAAATCCCAGGTTACTTAATTGTACTCAGGCAGAACCTATACAGAGATCAAGGGGCAGGTTTTTGAACAAAACAAGGGAATAGGGCTGAGCTCTGGTGGCATAGTGGTTGAGTGCGGGACTGCGGCCCATTGGCTTGGCAGTTCAAATCCAGCAGCAGCTCTCCAGGAGCAAGGCTGGGCCTCCCCCTCCCACCAGAGGAGAGTGATGTCAAAACAACAACAACAACAGCAACAAACAAAAAGCAAGGGAATATGGGACAGTTCTGATTCAAGAAATGTGTGTCAGGGACAGGTCATTTTACCATAATTTTAAAATTTTAAATATTTTTAGAATTATTACACTATAACCCAGAAACATGAAGGGATTACATGCTGTTGGAAAAGTGACACAGATAGACTTGTTTGATGCAGGGTTGCCACAAATATTTCATTTATTTAAAAATTCAGCATATAAAAAAAGCACAATACGCCAAAGGTCAACTAATCAAGAGATCCCTATAGATCTTTGTCATTTTGATCTGCATTTGCTTATTGGGTTGAATATCTTTTCAAGTGTTTCTTGGCAATTTGTATATCTTTGGAGAATAATTAGTCTTACTTATGATTGAAGTTGTTAAGGATTTCATCTCACTTGGATCTAAAACCAATGTTTGTGGAAGCACAAGTCAACTTATGAAATGACACACTTTGAAGTATTGAAAAGCAAAGATGCTACTCTGAGGACTAAGGATCGATCCATGGTATTTTCTTTTGTTCTTTTTTTTTTCATAGTATTTTCAATTGTCTCATATGCGTGAAAAACTTAGATATTGAAGAAGGAAGATTGAAGCATTTGAATTACAGTGATGGCAAGGACTATTGAATATATGGACTGCCAAAAAAAAAAACCAAACAGATCTGTTTTGGAAAAGTACAGCTGGAATTCTCCTTAAAGGAAAGTAAAGTAAAACTTCTCACATGTTATTTGTACATATTATCAGGAGACCAGTGCCTGGAAAAGGGCTTCATGTCTGGTAAAATAGAGGGAGTGAAAAAGAGTAGACCTCCGACAAGATGGATTGACACAGTGGCACTCCAACGATGGTCTCAGAAATAATAGTCGTCATGTGATAATGTGCAGGACCAGGAAGTGTTTTGTTCCATTGAACATAGAACATAAATTGTAATGAATTCAATGGCACATAACAGCAGCAGCAACAACAACAGATTATTATATGAAAAGAAGCTCTGGTAGCACAGTGAGTTATAAATTGGACTGCTGACCACAGATCAGTGGTTCAAATCCAACAGATGTTCCTCAGGAGAAGCATAAATCTTTCTGCTCCTGGAAAGATTACAGCCTCAGAAAACCACTAGAGCAATTCCTCCCTCTCCTATAGGGTCTCTCTGAGTCAGAATGGGTTCAAGGGCATAGTCTGTGTTTTTGAGTAATAACATACAAAGGGCCTTCAACCTGGTAGAAAAATGGAATTGAAAATAAATGGAATTAACATTATGAAGCTACGCCTATGCAGAAATATTAAAGGATGTATTTTGAATTATGTGAAAAATGTCTTCATATTAAATGAGATTCATTTGAGAAGTTCAAAGCCTAAATTATTTTAACTAGGGCTTAGTCTCTGTGGCATAGTGGTTGTGCACGGGACTTCAGCCCACTGGGATAGAGGTTCAATTCCAGCTCCATGGAGCAAAGGCTGGGCCTCTTACTCACACCACCTGAGGGCAGTGATGCCCCCCCCCCCCCGCCAAAACAAAAACAAAAAAACAAAACAAAAAAATTATTTTAACTAATAAAGTGTGCTTTTTTGAGGTTCCTTTAAGGAATGCAAGGATAGTACAACATTGAATCTATCAGAATTAGTAATAAGTTAAAAGAGTGAAAACATTAACAAAGTACATAAAAGTAAAAAACTACTATTTTTATAACGCTGCAGCTATTTTTAATAGAAGCTAAAAAAATAGGAAGAGATGTAAAATTTTTAAAGATTAAAAAATAAACTCAACCTCACTACCATCAAGTTGATTCCAACTCTAATGACCTTATAGGACACAGTGGGACTTGCCCTGGAGATTTCAAGGTTGTAAATCGTTATGGGAATAGAAAGCCTCGTCTTTCTCCCATGGAGCAGCTGGTGGTTTGCAATCTCCATTCTTGTGGTGAGCAGCCATCAACTATGCTGTTTTTAAACTTAAGTAAAAAACCATCACATTGCATACTTAATGGATTCAGATTAAAGCCAAAGAAGCAGGTGAGATATGACAATGCATTTATCTTGCATTGTGTTGGATAACCTTTCTAGTCAATCTGATAAGACCATTAATTTGTGGTACTTCTATTAAAAATATGCAATTATGATGAAAGGCAATAAATATGATTCTATGCCTAGAAAATCTGATGGATATAAATGAAATAATACTTAAGTTCACGATAGGGTTTACGGCATTTTCAGAAATTAAAATTTATAGCAATGGACTTTATATCAATTATTAGCCTTATAAAAAATTGCATTAATGGTAGCAAGAGCAACTCACAGTTGCTTAGACAGAATAAGATACTGCTTTATAAACCTTCATAATGATAGCAATGACATTTTGGCCAAAGAGACATAGACCTTAATAAACCTACTAATCCAGATATTATATTTCTTAAATTAATTTCAATCTTCTGAAACTACATTATAATATCCAGGCTGTTTTTTAAAGAAGTCAATAGGAAAGAACTCACTAAGTGGTATTTAGCATCATCTGGAAAACTACATATGTAAAATTATTTAAAATAGATGAATGTATTTTACTGTGGATTGACTTAATTTACTAGACACCAAGAAATTATGTAATAGTAGTATAGCTAAAACACTTTGGCAGGTGAACAAAATTGCAAATAAAGAAACAGTTATGAGAGTCCATTAATACAGCAAAATAGATTTCATTTATAATATGCGAGGCAGGGATTCTTTTTCCTAATAGATCATTTTATTGGGAGGTGGGGGTCATACAACTCTTATCACAATCCACAATCCATACTTCCATACATTGTGCCAAGCACATTTATACATGTGCTGTCATCATCATTTTCTTTCTACTTGAGCCCTTGATATCAGCTACTCATTTTGTCCTTTTCCCCCCTTCCTTCCTCATGAACCCTTGATAATTTAGATTTTTTTTCATGTCTTACACTGACTGATGTTTGCCTTTACCCACTTTTCTGTTGTCCATCCCCCTGGGAGGGGGTTATAGTTAGATCACTGTGATAACTTCCTCCCTTCCCCCCAACTTCTCTTACCCTCTTGGTATGGCTGTTGGTACAGGGGTGTTTATCTGTCCCGGATTCCCTGTGTTTCCAGGTCGTATCTGTACTCCTGTACATGCTCGGGTCTAGCCATATTTGTAAGGTAGAATTGAGGTCATGATAGTGAGGTGGGGGGGGGGAGAGGAAAAGCATTAAAGAACTATAGGAAAGTTGTAATTGTCATCGGTGCTATACTGCACCCTGGCTGGCCCATTTTCTCCTTTCCCTGGAACCCTTCTGTAAAGGGAGGTTCAATTGCCTACAGATTGACTTTAGTTCTCCTCTCCACACTTCTCATCTCCCCCCATTCAAAATGATTTTTCATTCAGGGTCATTGATGACTGATACCTGATCCCATCTACACCTAGTGATCAGACAGGCTCGTTTGTTTCTTCCATGTGGACTTTGTTGTTTCTCAGCTAGATGACTCCATGTTTATCTGCAAGCCTTTAAGACCTCAGACACTGTATAATAGCCAGGCACCATCAACTTTCTTAACCATATTTGCTTATGCACCCATTTTGTCTTCAGTTACAATGTTGTGAAGGTAAGCATCTCAGAATGCCAGATTATTAGAAGAAAGTGGTCTTGTGTTAAGGGAGTACTTGTCCATCTGCTTCCTTAAAACTAAACCTATAAGTATATGTACATAGAGCTCTTTCTCCATCATCATATATATTTACATATGTACATGCTTGTACTTAGACCTTTGCCTCTTACTTCTTTCTTCTATTTCTTTTCACTTTCTTCTTTTGTTCAGCCTTCATTTGGGTTTCAGCAATCCTCCTTAACTACATTGCCCATGATCAAGCCCCAACAGGTTTCCTACATCCTTCTTGCCATTGATTTTAGGTCACATGTTGTTCTGTCCCTGGGTTAGCTAACACCCACTTCCTTTCCCCTGTTTTTGCCCTCTCCCGTGTTCCCTTGGAGCTATAGGTCCCATTGTTTTCTCCTCTGGATTGTTTATACTGCCTACCTTATCTAGATAGATGTGCAGAAATAATAATATGCATAAAAATAAGACAGAGCAAACCAAAGCAACAAAAGAAAATGAATATTGCAACATGTGTACAAATATGCTTGATACAAATGATGTACTGAATGTTATAAGAGCTGTAAGAGCCCCCAATAAAATCATTGGGAAAAAAATAAACCAATAATAACAACAACAAAACAAAGGACAAGGAAAGAGAAAAGCTATAAATAGTTCAAGGTCTGTTTGTTGTTTGTTCATGGTCCTGGCCCCACAGTCTATTTTTGGTGTTCTGTACTTCATTGTTCTGTTCCCTTTGCTATTCTGTTTCATGCCCTTAGTGTTTTGCCTCAGTGTAAAGAGGTCAGATTGGGCACAATTCCCGCATTGTGTCTCCAGTGTTGTCCCCCATAATGCTATGGGTCAATGAGGGATAGAGGGACAGAGTGCCAGCCCTCTGGACCTCTCTGTGCATTGGCTGCTCTGAGCAGGAATATCATCCTCAGGGCTTGGTGGGCCAGGTTGTGCTCCACTCTCCTTCCCTCCCCCTTCGTTTGCTCCTGTGTGCTCTGATCAGACATGTCCCATGTTCCTCAACTGTAGCTTCAGTGCTGTCCTCTGAACTGAATTCTTATGCAGGGAGGGAGGCTGTCCATCTAGTTAAGATTGGTCCTGGTCCCTCAGGCCTCTCTATTGGTGAGGCAGGGATTCATTTTATAAATCATTTTTTTGTTATTGTTACAGGCCATTGAGTTTATGACTCATAATTATCTTTGATAGGCTTTGTGTCATCTTGGCTGGGTCAGAATTCTTAGTAGCTTGTCTGTAAGGTCTATCCCTCTCTTATACTTTGGCCCAACATTAGAATTGAAAGCAACCCCTTTACTCAGGCCATAGCCTGATGCTCTTTCCTTGTGGGTGTGGCCTGTTTCACACACACACACACACACACACACACACGTTCTCTTCCTCCTACTGATCTAGATCCTATATGTGACTTCTTGGGTCTTGGGTGGATGACCCACTTTGGTGGCTGCCTGTGCTGGGAGTGATCAGTTCTATGCCTTGTTGTCTACCACCCTTACATTCATTCAACTCTGCTTCCATTGGCCTAGGACATTCCTGCTTTCTGGTTCATCTTCCTGCTTCTTTGATGTTTTCTTTCTTCCTGTTCCTTTTGTCCTGACAGCTTCTTGAGTCAGGAAAACCCTTGAGCTTAGCAATTGATTCCTGGACTTGAATTACACAGGATTTACCCACTCTATGGCTGTGTCGACAGTTCTCTTTGTGTAAACTTCTATCTTATTTTCATATATATATATATATCTATATATATATGTCACTGCTTTTGCTTCTATAGAAAAACCTAATTTAATATATCACCATATGTACAACAGAGGAAGGCACAACCGGCACCATTTTCAAAACTGTGGTTAGCTTTAATCCATTGCTTCCATCAAGGATCTTTGTCTTTTTCACTGACCCTCTACTTTATAAAGTATGATGTGCTTTTTCAGGAAATCGTATTTTCTGATAACATATACAAAATATGTGAGAACTCTTGCCATCTTTGCTATAAAGGAATTGCCCATATGTACCTCGACCAGACAGATTTATTTATTCTTCTGAAAATCCATGGAATGTTCAATATTCTGCACCAATGTCATAATTGAAATGCATCAATTGTTCTCCAATCGTCCTAATTTAATGTACAACTTTCATATACATATAAAGTGATCAAAAATGCTATAGATTGGGTTAGCTACACCTTAGTTCTTAAAGTAATATCCTTGCTCTTTAACACTTTAAAGAAGTCTTGTAGAGCAGAATTGTTCAATACGTCGTTTCCTTTGATGACTTTACTTCTGCTTCCATGATCATAGATTGTGGAAGTAAAATTAATCCTTGATAACTGCAAACTTTTCTCTGTTTATCATGATGTTTTATATTGCTCTAGTTTTTCCTAAAACAATTACATTTCTGTATGGAAACAAAAAGTCTGCCTTGTCTCAAATATTTTAAAACTACATTAGATTTAAAAATAAAGTGTTAAAATATATAAATTAATATATTAAAAGCAATGTTTTATTTTTCTAGGTAACTAAGGCTTTTAAAACAAAGCACAAAATCCATAAAGCAAAAATATATACTACTATATCAGTGGTTGAATGACCCTTTCATAGGGGTTGCTTGATTCATACCAATAGCAAAATTACGTTGTGAAGTAGCCGTGAAAATAATTTTATGGTTGGGGGAGTCACCACAACATCAGGAGCTCTATTAAATGGCCACAATATTAGGAAGGTTAAGAACCACTGTACTATAAGTATTATATATATTTATTTATTATCTAATGTATTAATTGTATTATGCTTAATAGATCAGTTATAGGTACTATAGTTATATTGATTATATTGAATATATTATAGTTAATATATTAACGATGTATTTATTACATAAAATTATTTATAAATACTGAAAAATTACACTCCTTAATCATTCTAAAACATGAACCATTTACATGTACCATGTTGAAGACATTTAAAGTGTTATGATAAATCAATAGATCAAAGTCTTAAAAGTTTATAGAATTGGCAGTTAAGGTGGTAATAAAGTCTCTTTTAAGACGGGACATATGTTTTATAATCAATGGTATATTAGATTACAAAATTAGATGAAATTGGTTTTTGTGCATTTTGGAGTCCTTGGGTCATAGAAATTGTTAATGCACTCTGCTGCTTTGAAAGGTTGGAAGTGAAAGACCAACATGATGTTCCTGGGAAGATTCAGTAGTCTCCTTCTGAAGACTCAGGTTTTGAAAATCCTGTGAATCATACATCTGTTCAGATTACATGAGGTGACCATGAGTTGTAATTGACTCAGAAGTGCAATTTTTTACAGGTAGTTCAATGAAAATATCAGCCTTATAAAGAGTTGAGTCATATGGTACAATACTAAAGTTCTAGCTTTTATAGTTAGTGTGTGTACACATATATACTAATGAGTCTCTTGGAAGAAGGACAACCAGAATACTCCTTAGAATAGCAGTACACCAGCCTGTGTGACCATGAGGTGTCGAAGGGATCAGGTATCAGGCATCAAAGAACTAAAAATTATATCATCATAAATGAGGGAGAATACAGATTGGGAACCCAAAGCCCATCAGTACGTGAAGTGACATCCTCTTATAAAAGGGTTGCAGGGAGGAGACAAGCCAGTCAAGGTACAGTGTAGCAACAATAAAATATCCAACTTTCCTCTAGTTCTTAAATGCTTCCTCCCACCTACGATCATGATCTCAATTCTACCTTATAAATCCAGCTAAACCACGGGATGTACACTGGAACCAGAAGCATAGGAAATTTAGGACAGATGATCCCTTCAGGATCAGTGGTGAGAGTGGTGATACCGGGAGGGTAGAGGGAAGGTGGAGTGGAAACGGGGAACCAATTGTAGGAGTCTACATATAACCTCCTTCCTGGGGTATGGACAACAGGGAAGTGCGTGAAGGGACACACAGAGTATGATATGACAAAATAAGGATAATTTGTAAATTAGTAAGGACTCGTGAGGGAGGAGGAGTGGAAAGGGAGGGGAAATATGGGGAGCTGATAGTAAGGGCCTAAGTAGAAAGAGGATGTTTTGAGAATGATGAAGGCAACAAATGTACAAATGTGGTCTGCGTACAATTGATGTATGTATTGATCATGATAAGAGTTGTATGAGCCCCCAATAAAATGATTAAAAAAAAAAAAAGAATAGCGGTTCTCAATCTGTGGGTCATGACCCCTTTAGGAGTTGAATGACCCTTTCACAGGGGTCATCCAATTCATAACAATAGTAAAATTACAGTTATGAAGCAGCAACAAAAATAATTTTATGCTTGGGGGGGTCACCACAATGTGAGGAACTATATATTTTTTTAATTCATTTTATTGGGGACTCATACAGCACTCATCATAATGTATACCTACATACATACATACATACATACGTTGTGTCAGTAGTTACATCTTTTCTGGGATGGGGTGGGGTTCTTTTTTTTTTTTTTTTT
>PVJH01003283.1:0-145804 GCA_004026705.1 Nesogale talazaci
CGAGGAGGAGAAACCCAAAGCTTTTATAGCCTATTTTAGGCGTGGCTCTATGCAATTGGTGCAGAGGCTCTATAACGTCACCAGTAACTCTTGAGTATGCGCAGTGCTACTTGTTTATCACTTTCAGGCTAGGAGTTGGGGTGCGGCCAGGCGCCATCTTGTAATGGCTATGGGCACGTTGTTATCTTTGGCTTCCACAAAATATATGTCAAAATATATATATATGTCAAGATGAGTGACTGAACACTGAATCTACAATCATTTTCAAAAGTCAGGGTCAGGATCCAGTGGCAGTATGTGGCTGCAGAATAAGCTCTGAGTGTGGTTGTCAGAAAACATTCCAGCCAGTGGAATGTGAGTACATGCAGACCTGGAGAGACTTAGTTACTGCAAGACCCTCACGAGGGTCTCTAACAGAACTGTCCATCCGGGATTGGGAAAAATGGCATTTTGATATACAAGAGGCCTCCAAAAACCAGGTGTAAAAATAGAATCAAAATATACTGGCATTTTCTGTGGCTTCTCATAGCAACAGAGTGGTGCGCATAGCATGTGGACCTTGTTGCCTTTGAGAGGCTGTGCAGTGCCCCTCAAAGTGAATGTGAAGGTTCGACAAGCTTGGTAGTGGGCCCTTGGGTCCAGTGGGAGTCAGTGGCTACCATGCAGTGCTTGGTGGGAGCTTTGTGTTTCTCCTTCCCTGCAGACCGTGACATGGGTGCTCGCACCAAGCCGAGGCTCATTCCATCCAAATCATAAGGGTGGAAGAAATTGTGGCCAGCAAAAGCCTCTGGCTAGCAAATGCCGCCAGCCTGCAGTCAAGCAGTTCCATGACTCCAAGATCAAGTTCCTGCTCACCACCAAGCAGCCTAACACCTTCTAGACCTCCCCCACCCTACGTCTGCCCAATAAATGCCTCAGGGATGGGGTTAAAAAATAAGTTGAATAAAAGATCTGAAAACAAACAAAACAAAAATATATAATGGCATTTTCCCATGAACATTTGAAGCCCCCTTATATTAGCCACCTCCTGGCCCACAAATACCCTAATTTATGAAATCAGGCAATTTGCTTGCATTACCTAGGGGAAGAAGTCATTGTACAAAATCCAGGGAAGAAAAGGCTAAAGGCTTTACTTAGCATTTTGAATATCAAGAACTATTAACCAAATATAGTAAAAGGACTTCATTTTTCCTTCCCTCTTGCCCCCAAATGAGGACAGTTACCTATTCCACATGTACTCTCTTTGTTTAGCCCACACCCCACTCTCAAACCCTCTGAGATCATTGGTTTGACAGGTGGGGAGCCCAAGGCACAGACCGATTCTGACTCTGGGGTCCGGGCCAGCACTGCAGAGTGCAGTTCTGGGCAGGGAGGCAGGCCTCTCAGTGTGAGTGAGAGAGAAGTCCCCGCACTAACACCACATGGCCCCAGCTCTCTTGGAACTCCTGAACTTGGACTCAAACTGGGAGAGTTATGGGAACTGCTCCTTAATGAGAATGCTGTTGATTCTGCCACCCGGGGAACTGAAGATCAAAAACAATGAGAAACTCAGTTGAATTGGAGCCTGGGATTGCTTGCTTCTGTCATTGGTGAGATGTTTGGGAGGAATCAGGTTTGTGGTCAACACACTGGATTTTCAAGCCACCTAACTGGGGATTTCCCTCCGTTTGTCATCGAAGCTGCGTGTGGCTTTGATTACGAAATGAGTGCCCATTTGAACTTGGGCATCTTGCGGGCCCTGCAGGGAGAGAGCGGGCGCCCTGGGAAAGAGACAGTGTGCGGCCATCGTGAAGAAATGGTTTCATTATTTCCAATAACAGCCCCTCTGTGAGCCCCATAACAACCCTGTAGCTTTTTCCATGGGGAAACAGACCCTTTGCAGCAGGATTCTAGAGTTTACCTTAAAAAAAAAAAAAACTAAACTAAAAAACTACATGATTTCCCCTTCTCATCTTGAACTGAAAGCCCTTTAGCGCCTTGGGTCAGGCTGGAACAATGTGCCCTCGAAAGGTTTGGAGGACAGGCGAAGACGTCCTCACTTCTGCCGATCTTCTCAGCAGCCCCTTCGTGGTTTGGCTCCAGGGGCGAGGAGGGACAGGAGAGACAAGGAACAGGAGAGACAAGGATCATTCTCTGCCTGGTGCTGGTGACACAGCCGATGTCGCTCTGGTCGACGAGCGGCTGGGTCTCTAGAGTTCTGTGGGCTTTGTTTTTTGTTTTTGTTTTTGTTTTTTTTTGGGGGGGGGGCATCACTGCCCTCAGGTGGTGGGAGTAGGAGACCCAGCCTTTGCTCCATGGTGCTGGAATCAAACCTCCATTTCAGTGGGCCGCAGTCCCGCGCACAACCACTACACCACTGGGGCTCAGCCAAGTTCTGTGGGCTTTGTGCGGTTACTTGAAGGCCCGAGGCCACCTTGCCATGAAGCTCCGGCCCTAGCACCTCCCTGTGCAGGATAGTCCCTGCGTGGCACTGGCCTCCACGACTGGACTTCAGCAGACTCCTGGGTGTGCAGATGCTTGGGTGTCTGTGGTAGATGATTCTTGATCACTGGTTTTCCACTGCCAATCCTCTCAAGAAGTAGAAATTGGGACCAACTGGCCCCTTTTGCAGTGCACCCCACCACCATACCTAACCCCCCCTCCAAAGTCCATCTTACCTGCAGGTGCCCTCAGCCACCAAGAGGTTTCTCTCTGTGTCTTCCTCTTGGGACCGTGGCAGCTGGAGAGCACAGTTCCTAGCCTCAGGGAAGAACGGAAAACGCTGCCTTTCATAACCTGCCCTTCTCCTGCAGGCAGCTCTTCTCTCCACAGGGAGGGTGGAGATGGGGGTGATGCTGATGGCGGGGTGCAGAAGCTGTGAAGAGGGGGACGGTGGAGATGCTGGTTATTGTGGTGGAAGTGGCAGTTAATGATAGAGGTCATGATTCCTTATCCCAAATAAGTCCTGACATATTTTGCCTCAACCTTTTGACCCTCAAATGTCAGATCTCAGAAAGATTATGCACTAATATCCTTTGTGTCAGTGATGGACCTTAGAATTTTCAGAGCAGGAAAAACCCCTTCCAGCCGTAAATATCGCCCAGTTGTATGATCTGTAATGCTACCATGAAAGCAATTCTTTTTTTCTTTTAAAGTGGCACTAGAATTATGGTAGTTTTTTTTGTCATTTATTCCCAGCAGTTCTCAACCTTGGGTCTCAAATCCTTTTGGAGTCGAACAACCCTTTCACAGGGGTCCCCTGATTGATAACAGTAGCAAAATTACAGTTATAAAGTAGCAACGAAAATAATTTTATGGCTGGAGGTCACCACAACATGAGGAACTGGATTAAAGGGTCACAGCATCAGGAAAGTGAAGAACCACTGCTCTAGAAGCTAAGAGTATTACTATTCGGATGTGAGAGTTGGCTTTAAAAGAGGCTGAAGTTCAAAAGGTTTCTTTGCACCTGGAATCATTGAAGCAGAACAGTTGCGCTGATTAACAATCTTCGTGTGCTGGCTGAGAGGTTCTGCTGAGTTTGCTGTGTGGCCGTGGTCCCTGAGAGAGAGAAAGGTCAGTGACTATGAACTAGCCAAATTAAGACCCTTGCTCTCATAAACACCATCCTTTGGTCAGCACGTAGGAGGTGGTTACCTGGATGAATAAGGTCTATATTAGTGCATTGTGGTCACTTAATTTCTTTCTATAATGCTGGGGCTTCCTGTGGACTTAGTTCCTAAAAGTATTTGACTAGTTGCATCTTTTTGGAAAGAAAAAAAAATACTGAGTGTCGTCCTGGCATTTAAAACCTTTTGTACTATCGTACAGCTAGCTGCTCTTGCAGCTCCCCTAGCTTGTCGCAGCGCTCGGTGGCAGGTGGTTCTGTGTCGGGCTGCTAACTGCAATGTCAGTAACCTGAAACCACCTGCTGCCCCACAGGAGAAAGTCAAGGCTTTCTAGCCATGTGGAGAGCGACAGTCTTGGAAGCTCACAGGGACAGTGGCGCCCTAAGTGTGGCTGCGGTGTCTTCTGTCCTACAGAGTTGAGTCTGTGAGTCAAAATCTGCTCGATGATGGTGACTTTGGTTTGATTTGGACTGTGCCAGTGCCCCCTGGGGGGTGGTACTGCCCACTTTGGGAACACTGCTGCCGACCAAGGCTTTTCAGCTTTGACACTATTACATTTTGGGCCACAAGTTTCTTGTAGGTTTACCTGTGTAGCATGCCCCTGGCCACCTCTGTTAGATATCAGGAGTGCCCCTCCTCTGAAGTTCTAGCAATGAAATTGTCTCGGCATTGCCAAATGTCTCTGGGGTGAGAGTGTAGAACCCCCACCTTCAGTTTAAAGAATTACTGCTATCAAAACAAACAAGAACACACTGCCAGAGAGTGGATCCCAACTCAGGCTGAACTGTGCCTGTGGTTGCCGAGACAGCACCTCCGCAGGGAAGCAGAAAGCCCCCTCTTCCTCCCTTGGACCGGCTGGTGGTTTGGGACATCTGCCCTTACGGTCAGCAGGCCAACATGCGGCCATGTGCCTCATGATCTAGTTACATATCAAATTGAACCTACTTTATCTTTTCCTTCCATTCCTCAAGTCTATGCACTCCTGTGTGAACCCATATTCCTTCCAGGACATCTGCGGGGGAAACCCCCCATGCAAAGTTTACAAGTTGAAACTCAGACAATCCAGGAGCCTTTGCTCTTCTTTTCTTCTCTGTATTGATCAAAGGTTTAGATACAAAGGGTGGGAACCAATTTCTGAACCATTACCTTCTGAAATGTATGATCCTTCTGGATAATCCCTTGTATGGATCATGAGAGACTTCCACAGAGTCTACACCACTAGTCATGTCTGCTCTTCTTTTCTTGGACTCCCAATAGCACTTCACACAATTGATTCCGTCCTCTTCCTACAGGGCTTCATTCTGTCTCCTGTGACCCACAGCACCTAAGCTTCCCTCTTCCCTGACTGGCTGCTACTTCTTGGTCTCTGTGGCTACGTCTGCTGCCTGTCCCTGTCCCTCACAACCCTTTCCAAATTTCAGCACACCCTTGGGCTTCATCCTGAGCCCTCTTTTCTTATCGACATTAGCATCCCTCTAGTTTCTCACAAATGCCCGTTCTCTCTCCGGTAGTGACTTTGTCTCTAAACATCCCGCCCTGAGAGTTGTCGACCCAGCGGGCACTGGCACTTGAATGGCCTAGTGGGCTGCTAGCCACAAGGCCGGTAGCTTGAAACCACCAGCTGCTCCAAAGGAGTAAGCTGAGATGTTCTATTCCCATCTCAGGCCTCAGTCTGAGATTGCCATCAACTCAGAACTACTGGGGGAGTTCTCAGAGGATAGAAACAGTTGTCATTTAAAGCCTAATTTTAAGGGCGAAGGTTTGAATCTACCTAAAAGTACTCTGGAGGAAAGACCAGTTTCTAGAAAATCAGCCATTCAGAACCCTGTCCTGCCCACTGCTGCATGGAATGGACCTTCTCCCTGAATTGGGCTCTTTTGTCCTGTAAATCTCAGCTTCACTGTCATCTGTTAGGAGATGACCATCCAGTTAAAGTGGCCCCTAGTCCCTCTCCATGGCACTCCTGGCTTATTCTCAGCAGAGCATTATGACTTGGCTAGCTTCCTTACTTATCCTCCAGGTTTTCATGAGGGCGAGGGACTGTCTATCTTGTCTACACTCTCTCTTTGGCTCCTAGAGCACCTGGGCAAATTAAGTTCCCTCCCCCCCCCCCCCCCCCCCCCCCCCCCCAAGGGAAAAAAAAACAACCTTCCACAAGCATCAGCAGCAACAAAAGGCTTCCCTGTAGTCTGGCCAGTTCCTGCTCTTCACCCCAGGGGAACGTGCTTACTGAGACTGGCCCACCCTTCCCCCATGGATCAGCCTCGGGATCAGCTGCTCACTTTTCACTTGGCAACTGAGGGCTCAACCTCTGCGCTACCAAGGCTCCTGCCCTCTATCTGTAACCTCAACCAATAGAAGCACCATCGTGGGCCCAGTAGATATGAAGGTAAGTGTGGCTCTGGTCCTAGTTACCTGGGAAGTTGCCTGCCCGCTCTGTTTGTGTAGTCTATCCCTGAAACAGGCGGAGAATAAGCGCATCCACCTGATTATGATGGGGTGCTATCAAAAGAAAGAGAGCAGGATATCTAGCTTGTCAAACAGTGGTGGTTCAGTGAGAGAGCGCCCACTGTCGCGTGCACAGCTGCCTTCTTCGGTCAGTGGAGGCCTATGTGCTGTTATGAGGCTGAGAAAGTTTCCAGACAACTTCTAGACTGAGTGACTAGCCAGAAAGGCCTGGCTACCTACTTCTGAAACTCAGTCAAAGATAATTCCTATAGATCAGTGTTTCTCAACCTTCCTAACGCCGTGACCCTTTCAGACAGTTCCTCATGTTCTGATGACCCCCAATCATAAAATTGTTTTCATGCTACTTCATAACTGTAATTTTGCAACTATTATGAATCGTCATGTAAATATCTGATATGCAGATGTATTTTCATTGTTACAAATTGAACATCATTAAAGCATAGTAATTATTCACAAATGGCAAGTAATTATGTAAGTGCAGGACTAGGCAGCACTTCTTTCTGTTGTGCCTGGTGCAGTGGTCAGGAGTCCAGACTGTCCCTGAGCTAAGAGCTACCTGCACTTATCAAATGGCCTGGCACTGGATAAGCCCTCAGTATTATTTTAATGTAAACGCTACTTGGCTCCCTCCTCCTCCCTTGAACTCCAAAATTGGGAGAGAGAAATTTCATGCAGCTCTAGGATGCAGGAGTCACATTCCATCCTAATCCTGGCCATGCTTTCATGTGACGGTAGCCCTGGCTCCAGCCAAGTGCAGGGCAACCAAGGGCAGAACAGGGTCAGCATGTCTGGCCCCAGTCCCTCTTTTCACCAGGCGACTCAGAACCCTGCAGGGCAAAGTTCCTTTTGATTTGGATCCTTCAGAAAGGTGGCTCTAAACCCCCACTTCCTTATCTTCATTAAGCTGTTTGGTCCACCCCAATTAGAGCATTTGAGATCGCTGTGCTTAATTTACCACCTAATTACACTTACCTTGTTTGTTTAATGAAGCTGATATAATGATCCTGGTGATCTTGACAAAAACTTCGGTGAGGATTGTGCTTTTCACTTTATAATTTGGAATTCTTTTATATGAGTGTTTTATAACCTTGGGATCTTCATCATAAACTCATGAGGAGCTTAATTGATTTGAAACTAACCATGCCCTAAAGTGTGTACATGTCAAATTGATTCGAATTGATCCAATGAGTTTAAATAAAGCCAAGGCCAGGGAGTGAGATGACGTCTGATAGGAATTTCCATGAAGCCCGAGGCTTGGGTGACTTAATTACGACGCCATCTTGGCACAATAAATTAGAGGCTACTCTTTTTTCTTTTATCACAGACTTAAAAGATAAGACAGTTTAAAAAATCATTTTATTGGGGGCTTGTACAACTCATCACAACTCATACACCCATCCATAGTGTGAAGCACATTTGTACTTTTGTTGTTCTTATCATTCGCAAAACATTTGCTTTTGACCTGAGCCCTCATTTTTCCCTTTCCTCCCCACCCCCTCCCTCATGAGCCCCTGATACTTCAGAAATTATTATTATTTTGTCATGTCTTACACTGTCCGACAGATAAGACAGCTTTTAAAAAGCTCTAGGAAAAGTGAGATAAGTGTAAAATGTTCTATTTATAATATTTCCTCCGGAGGTGACGAGAGCTCCTGGTGTGAGGACATGCTGATTCAGAATATAGATATTTACATGGTTTGTTTCAGAGCCTTGCAATCAGCATCACAGCCTCACGTTGAAATGGCTGAAAATTAAGTGCTACTGATGGATAATAGAGACACTGGAGGAGACCAAGAGTGGTTTAGGATGAATTGGCTTCCTGTTTCTCCTTTTTAAAAGTAGTGCTTGGCGTCCTCAGGTGACTCAAGCCATTAAGTGTTCCTCTGCTAATGGGAAGTTCGGCAATTTGACCCCTGGAGGTGCCGTGAGAGAAAGGACTGGCATTCTGCTTCCAAAGAGGCCCGGCCATCAAAAGCCCCACAAAGCATAGGTCCCCCTACCTTGTGGGGCTGCTGAGAGTCAGAACCCGCTTTGCAGGTCACTAGTTTGAAAGGTGGTCACTACAAGCTTTTTGGGAGCTCCCTTGCACGCACAGGAGCAATGCCTGGTTGTCCAGGAAAGACGAAAGGAATTAGGTTGTACGGTTCGGCCAACTTGCATTTCCATGGAAGTCTCATTGCAATACTTAACACCCCTTCCCCCAGGGGCCATAGTCTTTTGTCTCCTTCACAATCAAGGTGTGAAATCCTTTCTGACTTTGGTAACAAAAACCAAAACACAGATGCATAATTTCCCAGTGGATCCCTCTAGACCGAATGAAACTGATTGCTGGACACAGGGAGATGTGCGTGTCTCCAGGAAGATGCAGTTCCCAGAGCTTGGTCCCTGCAGGGAACAGTCACTGTGCGCTGCCATTGATCTCTCCTGAGGCGTTTCCCTTTGTAAGCAGTCCTGGTGGCTCCTGGCTTGCTTTCATATTTCTAGTTCCTGCTTCTAGCAACTCAGTCATTTTACTTGACGCCTTCATTTCCAGGACCTTTGATGAGATGTCCTTGGACTTGACTCTCTGCTGACAGTCTCAGGTGCCCCATGCTAAGGGCCGCTCCCTCCCTCAGCAGGGATGATGCAATGGTTTCCTGCCCCTCCACTTGAGGGCAGGTCTCTGCCCTGCTTGCAGCCCTGCTCACACAGGCTGTGCTCACTCAGGGTTAGAAGCACAGCACAAGCTCAGGAAGCAAGTTTCCTATTTTCATTCTTCCTGTCAGAGGCATCATACTTAATCTTCAGTGCCATCTTGGAAGATCTTTGACCATGTCGCGATCACAGTGGTGGACCTTTCATTGAGGGTGATTTGGGCTCTATTCCTGATGAATGCACCACATCTCCAGCCACTACCCATCTGTTTGTGTTGCTAGGATGTGTTTCAGGGGCGTGTGTTAGTCCGGGTAAACTAGAGAAACAAATCCATAGACACACATATGGATATAAGGGTACGGTTTTTATACAAGAGGAATAGGACATTAAGAAAGCATCCCAACCCAATCCAGTTCAAAGTTTTAAGTCCAATATTATCCCATATGCCCGATACCAGTCTATAATGTCTCCTTCTGACTCACGAAGTCATAGGCCAGTGGGTGCAGAATCCTGGTGCTGGCAGAGGTCTCCCCATGGCTCCTTGATTCCAGGGCTCGGGGTTCATGAACAGCATCCAGTGGTGGTAGAGGCAACTCAGCGCTGGTAGGGCTCTCCATGTGGCTTCACCAGCTTCAGAGATCTGGTTCCATCAGGGTAAGGCCGTGTGGCTTCTCCTCCGGCTCCTCCAGCTTCTCGGACGCTGCCAGCTTGTCTTGTCCTTGATTCATCATCTCTAAGACTAACTCCCAACAACTGGGGAAGATAGCTTCTCATCTTCACAAGGGAAATATTGCAAGTTTTCCCAGAAGTCTCAGGAGAAAGCCATGCCCACATAGAGGCCTCATTGGCTCCTCAATGTCTATCTCCAGATTAACAGGCTAGATTCCACTGCTACATCTCAATCATGAAATTAACATAAGCACATGACTACCACAGGGAGTTTTCAGACTAAGACTTGGAGGAAAGGCCAGGAAATCCACTTCCAAAAATTATTGTTGTTTCTAGGTGTTAACACATCAGTTTCAACTCATAGAGACCCAATGAGACACACCCCAGCCCTCCATCATGCTCGTGATCCGTCTGCATCCCTTCATGGGGATGGCGCAGAAGCAGGGGGTACTCGGTTCTGCTGTGCATGAGATTGGGAGCTGACTACACAATAATAGTCACCACCAGCTTTAGGATATTCACCATGTCCAGCTGCCCCAGATGTTCCCCTTGGGCTTCTCTCAAGCTCCAACATTACCTTATTTCCAGGGTAACCAACACTTTGACTTCTATCACTGTGTGTCAGTTTGGCTTCTTCTTGATACTCATATGTGGACTGTTAAAATGCATAATGACCATGAAAATGCATCTAAGGATCTTGGTCTGTGGTCATTGAACAATGGCCAATTCTGCTGAGCTCTGAAGTCCATCCCTGCATATGCCCCCAGCCCACTCACTTCCCAGTCTGTCCCTATGATTCGCTCAGTGCAGGAGGGGTACTAGTGTAGCCATCTAGGGTAGAAAGGCAGTGTCTCTGGTGAGCAGCTTAGGCTCCAGGACTCTTGATGGGTCTTGATGTACTTCCTTTACTTTCCCCTCACATACAGTAAATGCTGACTCATAGCAATGCAATAGGACAGGCAACATCACTTCTGTGGGTTTTGCAGACTGTACCGCTTTACGGGGAGCAGAAAGCTTTGTTGTTCTCCCACCAAGTGGCCAGTGATTTAAAGCTGATGACTTTGCAGTTGACTCAACTCATAACCACCACATAATCTTTGCTGCTCTCAGGTTGAAAGGACTTAACTACGACTGGAGAAGTGCCTCCTCAAAAGAGACTAATCTCAGTGATGGGATGGAACAAACCTTTGGGGACATTCCTTTGCTGATGTGGCATGACACAAAATGAGAAGCAGCAGCTGCACATATTCATTAGTCTTGGTAATGTGTACTCTACGAAGCATAATCTAGAAAATTTGCCTGGAGATTGAAATCCTAGGTTTTGATGAGCTCAGATGGACTCATAGCAACTTTTTTGACTCTGGCAATCTCATTGCCCCGTATGGCAGAAATAACTAATTGAAAAGAAATGGCGTCACACTTGCCAGTAAAAAAAAATCAATCTCTATCCTGAAATATAACATAGTTGGTGATAAGATAATATCTGTATACCAAACTCAGAAGACCAATTGATTCAACTGTTATCCAGGTATTCATTTCAATCACGATGCCAAAGAGAAAGCAATGAAAGATTTTAAAACAATTTCTACAGTTTAAAAATGATCAAGCATTTAATCAGTGCATTGATAACATTGGTCATAGATTGAGTTGTCTTTCCCTCTCCCCTGACAGCCCCCCCCCCCCCCGGCCCCAGATATGTGTCACCTTTGATGGGACATGATTCCCAGTAGTTTCCACTTCCTGACCCTAAGATGTTTCCTCCCAGATTTTCCTCCTTCCTCATTCTTCCCTTCACCCGAGACAGCCTGCCTCTCATGTGCATTTAAGTTTGCTTTCTGCTGCTAGATGCCTCCAGGCTAACCCAGAAGTAAACTACTTTTCTGTAGGCTTCCCCTGTTCATCACAGGTCAATGGTATTCATCCATGCTTTTGTAAGTAATAGTACTGATGTGTCCTTTTCCCCTGATGCTCTCTAGTAGTTCCTAGGTGATGCACATGGTTAAAGCTGCTAATTCAGTTCCACTCAGAGGATTCTTGGAAGAAAGAGCTGGTGATCCAGTACTGAAAAATTAAACTCACTCAACTTTCACTTGGAATGACTGGTATATTTGAGCCACTGCTCTTGCTGTTAGCAGTCCAATGTTTACCCTTTGGGTTCACAATTTCTCAAAACTCCCACAGCCATCAAGTTGGAGTCTGATTCATAGCGACCCTACAGGCTAGATTTGCCCCTGCGTGTTTCCCTTTTTGGGGAGTAGAAGGCTCTGGTAGTGTAGTGACTATAGGTTGGGCAGCTAACCACAAGTCCAGAAAAATTAGTCATTGAAAACCTATGGAACTGAGTGTGGTAGAACAAAGTTATGAGCATTTTTTAGAGCTCACCAGACATCATGAGGGGAAAAGTTGGTGGGGTTAGGAAATCAGGATCATACTCCCTGGGGGTAGGACAGACACCAAGGTCAATTGGCATAGCATAGTTCACAAAGACAAGGCTCTAACAGTCATCTAAGTGGCAACTACTGGTCTCTCTCTATCCAGAGGAAAGAAGCGTGAAGAATGTTGAAGGACAGATGCAAACAACAGGGTCATAGTGGTTACACATTAGGCTGCTAACTGCAAGGTCACCAGTTTGAACCAACCAGCAGCTCTGCCAGGGGGAGAAGAAGCATTCTATTTCTGTAAATATTCACAGTCTCAGAAACTCACTGGGGCGGTCCTGCCCTGCCCGATAGGGTTGCTGTGAGTGGTCATCAAAGTTTTTGTTTTTTGAACTTTGAGATTTTTGTTTCATTGAAGGCAAATCATAATGTTATTAACTTCACACACAAAAAACATAATTCTATTAAATTCCATAAATCTATTAAATTTCATGTCATGGTTTGGAAATTGGAGAAGAGATCCCCCTCAGACTGCAAGTTCAAAAGTGTTTCTTTATAGTTAACTTTAACAAAATTCATACAAAACCATCGATTAACAATGATCTTGTAACTTAGAAGGAAACATCTTCAAAACTGCATTTTGTTTCTTTTTTTAAATTTCTGTAATAAAATATAGAGTTAAAAAAAATTTTTGGAGGGGGCATCACTGTCCTCCGGTGATCGTGGGAGCTATCCAGCCTTGCTCCCGGAGAGCTGCTGCTGGATTTGAACCGCCAAACCAATGGGCCATAGTCCCGCACTCAACCACTACACCACTGGGGCTCAGCCCGAGTTAAAAATTTACAGTTAAAAATTCCTTCACTTTTTATTCCTGGTACCTCTACTAGTACACAGCAATATATCTGATAGAATAAAAAGAAAAAAGAGAAAGGTGTAACAGATAAGTGATCTCAGGAGTGTACATCTACTTGATACTACATTGCACAAATCAATAGCTGCACTTTTTGCAAACTGTGGCTGCATTAGTCCAGATTAACTAGAGAAAGAAATTCACAGACATTCATTGGTATATAATAAAGAGCTTTATATAAAGAATAATTGTGTATTAAGAAAATATTCCAGTTAAGTCCAGATCAAGTCCCTAAGTCTGATATTAGCCTATATGTCGAATACCGGTCTATAAAGTCCTCTTCGGATTCATACAACACATGAAAATGCAGGAATATCACAGGCCAGTGAGTAGAAAACCTTGTTGATCCAGGAGAAGCACCTCAGTGCTGGCATGGGTCTCCTCCAGCTCCAGGGATCTGGCTCCATCAGCATAGCTCCATGTGGCTTATCAGCAGGAAGACCTCACTGGAAGAGTGTGTGTCCTGCCTCTAGGGAGGAAGATAGGCTTTCCCAGAATACTCAGGAAAAGGCCATGTCTCACGGAGGCCTCCATGGCTATGACCTGATTGACAGGCTAGACTCCATCCCTTCCTCTGACAGTAGGTGGCCATGACAGTGCTGAGCAAGAAGGGGTTCCTGTTGAAGCTGGAGTAACTTTTCTGGTGGTGGATCACCATTTTCTGTGGCAGATTGTGACAGCAACTCTCATGCATGTGGGACAACTTTCTCAAAGTAGCCCAGTTTTCCTGAGAGCTCCTCCCTCTCTCTCCTGCTAAGAACTGTAGACCTTTTCTGCAGACTTTTTAGAAACTTCTGCTTCCATATCTACCACTTCCAATACCAGATCAATAACTACCAGCATAAAGACTGCCAAGCTTCTTCCACTAAAACTACTGTAATTTGATTGCTATTGTTCATTATAATTTCCAAAATCACTATCAGAGCTTACCACTGCCAAAATTTCCTCCTTCGTTGTAACTGCCATATCCTCCACCATGGTCACTCCATCTGCCACCTTAGTTTCCATATTCTGGTCCATCATAAACACCATCACAGCCCCCACTGTCATAGTTGCCACCATCACCTCCAAATCCATTATATCCACCATCACCTCCATCACCTCCTCCAGAACTGCTTCTGCTGCCACCACCTCCACCAGCATAGTTTTCTTTTCCACAAAAATTCCCACTGCAGCCAATGTTCCCTCCACCACTTCCAAAGTTTCCTCCATGACCCATAAAGTTGCCAGATCCACCCCCATGACCTCTCTGTGATCCAGCAGACTGCATCTTTTGTTTTGAAAGAGCCTTGTTCACTTTGCAATTATACCCATTAATTATGTGGTATTTCCTAACAACAATTTTACCAACTACACCATGTTCATCCAAAGTTACAAAAGTAAAGTCTCTCTTTCCCCCTCTCTGCATGTCCTCTGTGATTTCTATGGTTTCAATCTTGCCATGCTTTACAAAGCAGTCTCTCAAAATATATTCCTCTGTGACTTCTTTCATGCCACCAACAAACATTTTCGTCCCTGTTTAATGGGCACCAGGCTTCACAGACTTCTTGAACCATCCCTCTTTGGTTCCAACCTGTGTCGTTGGCACACACTGTAGTATCCATCTCTTCGTCGCAAGAGTCACAAAACTGAAGACCCTGGATATTTTGTTTTGGGGGGGTCTCTAATCACCACACGGTCTGCTGTGTACCCTATTTCTTGAAATGCTCTCAAACCATCACCTGTTGTCTCAAAGCTCAGACCATCGACAGTTTTCATAAGCACACAGGCTCCTGTGGGTGATGACCCTCCTCTTGGCTGGCAGCCCTCAGGCAAGGGTTTTAGCTTCATTTTGAGCGGTATGGACTTGATGGCACTGAACTTGGAGAGTTTGAGTATGACAGCAATTTGTACAGTGCACTAATGTGCCCAATGAACAACCCTAAGACCAGAAGAATCAGATGGCGTCTGGCTGCCACAACAGATTGCTCTGAAAAGGATCACATTGTAAGGTCCAGAATAGAGTGAGCTAAAAAGATATGAAACAGAACTCAAAATAAAAAAAGAGACCAGGGATACTAGCTGGATAGAGACTGGTATTCCTCTCACAATTAGACTCTTACCCTTCAGATCTAGAACTGAACTAACCTCTGGGTTGGAATAAGCAGCCATTTAAGAGCAAAAGAAGGGGCCTGGTGGTATAATGGATTATACCATGATAAGACTCTCCAAGTAAGCAGTTCAAACCCCTAGGCACTCTTCAGAGGAGAGATGAGGCTTTGCAGACTCAGAAACATACAGGGATGATTCTACTCTGTCCTTTATGAGTCAGAATTGAGTTATGACAGTTAGTTTTGAATTTTCAAGATCGAAAGGGCACTATTTCCCCAAGAACCAAGTCCAGGGGCTGAGAAAGGAGGAGGGGTGGAAACAAGAGAAGCAGGAAAGGAGTGGAGTTAGTGATAGGCACTGAGAGGATTGCAATGCGTGGATTGAAACAATCTGCACGCTTGTTTGATGCAAAACTATGATCTGCTCTGCAAACCTCCATCAATTTATTCACAATACAAAGGTAAAAAAATGAAGAAAACCCTGTGGGCACAGTTCTGCTTGGACACCCAGGGAGTCCGCTGAGAGGCTCCATGGCAGGTGTGCCTGGTGTTCTGTCATAGGAGCTCCAGGACCCAAACCAAATTCACCGCCATCGTGTTGATGCCCACTCAGAGTGACCCTAGAGCACAGGGCAGAACTGCCCCTGTGGGTCTCTGGGACCGTAGCACTTTACGGCAATATAAAGGCCGTCTTTCTCCTTTGGGGAGGCTGGTGGTTTTGAACTTCTAACGTTGCAGTTAGTGGGTCAACATGTAACGACTACACCACCAGGGCTTCTGTGTGAGCACAGATACAGATTGTTTTGTCCTTCGGGACTTGATGGGCACGGGGGGTGTTACTTGTTAACATCACTAATGTGTGTGTGTGTGCGCGCGCGCACGCCAAACATGACGCCCTTCTCCTGACACCCTGTCCAAAGACTGGGAGGGGCAGTCTTGCCATCCTCGCTTGTAAGGAGCATTCTGACTGTCCTTCTTCGAAGACATATTTGTTCTTTTGGCCGTCCATGGTACTGTCAATATTCTTCACCAGAACCATAATTCAAATGCATAGATTCTTCTTTGGTCTTCCTTATTCGGTGTCCAACTTCCACGGGAGGCAATTGAGAATGCCATGGGTGAGATGTACCTTAGTCTGAAAACAACGTCATTGTGTCTCAACACTTTACCCAATATAGGACCGCCTCAAAATGGAGTCCCGCGTGGATTCCAGGCGTGGTTGTGGAACGGCCTTGTGGTTGCTTTTGGCGATCCCCACCTCTCTGCACGGATGAGCCCTCAGCCGGGCGCTGGTGAATTCTGCCTGGCATTTGTGCCTGTTGCAAACTCACCAACTCAGGCAGAAGAGCCGCAACCTTTTCGTTTGCGTACCCTTGGAAGGTGTGAGCACCCCCACCTGCGTGAAGGGCTCATCAAGTGCAGCAGTCAAAACCGTGGGCTCTGCGCCCAGACTGGCTCGCCGAGTGCCTGCCTTTGGGTCATTCATTCTCCCTCTCACCGTCATTTTTTTATCGATAAATTGGAGACGATAGCAGTTCATGGCTTCCTGGTTGCCATGGCGATTGAATGATTTAATCCCCAGAAACCCCGTTTCCTGTGAGCACTTAATCCACATTAGCTCCCTTATTGCCGGAGAGATCGCCCACTTCCCCTCACCCCTGTCTCTAGACTCAGGGAACTGCCTAATCCAATCACCGCTGGAATCTCCTGCCTATTCCCCTGCCCCCCCTCGGGAGTCACAGGCCGCTGAGGGTGCGCAAACAAGTGCCGATAATTAGAAAACCGGACCAGTGACAGCAGTGAGTGTGTGCCCCCAGCCGGCCTTCTCCCCTGGATTGCTCCCCCGAGGCCGTCTCACTCCCCAACTTTTGTAGGTGAGGAAGATGAATTCTGGAGAGGGTTGTAGAAGTGCCGTGTCCAGCAGGCGATTAAATGCTGGCGATTAAAAGGGCGGGCTCCTGGCTGCCACGCTGATGTGCAGGAGGTGGGAGAGCCCAGAGAGGCACGGAGTGCTGTAACCCTAATCCCTGGAGGGGAGGAGGGGAGTGTCTCTGAAAAGCCTTCATGGAAACCTGAAGCAGGCTGTGAAGCAAGGTAGGGGTGGGCTGAGGGAGGGGGATTTTGTCCAGTTCCTGGGAGGAAAGTTAGAATAGCTGAGAAGACATTTTTGATCACTGGAACAGCAAAAGCCAACCAGATTACCCAGCACCACAGGGACATGTCGAGGGAAGCACCAACTAGACCTACAGGCTCTGGGATGCTCAAAGCATTTCTTCACATCCAAGCTCTGACAACAGCCTGTGTGCTCTGGCCAGGCTGCTTCTTCCTGCCTGGCATGTGGACAGTCTGCTCTGCCCACTTGCAGCTGTGCCACCTCAGTTGCCCTGCTCCCCTCTCTGTGCCACAGAACAAGGACAGCACCCATCACCCAAGTGGTGGAGGTGGGGGTGGGGAGGCGAGGGGCTGCACAGTATGGTGGGGATGATACGTGAGAGGTTTCTTTGCTTTAGGTCAAGAAGCTGGCACCCTTGTTCTTCTTGGTCTCCTCTGGGTACATGACAGCTTTATGTCTCCGAGAGGCTGCCTTCTGTGCTTGCCGGGGTCAGCAGAACGCAGATGGAAACAGGCCAGCCGACAGTGGGTGATTGCACCTGAGCACTGGGTCACCCGCTCTGGGCCCCCTCTGTTTCACGCCCTCTCTGTAGGGAGAGGGTACATTTTCCAAATGTGGTGTCAATCCATATAAGTACCCAAAGCCCAGCTTTGGCGAGGGAGGGGAAGGCAGAAGAAAGCAACAGCACAAGGTGATGAGATACACATGCAGACACCCTCTTGGCTGAGTCAGCTGCTGGTGGGGGGTGTGGGGGTGGGAGGGTGACGGGAACTTGCTTCCCGAACTTGCCTTGTGCTTGTACAACACGGTGCTGAATTTTACTGCTCCTGCCCTAGCCAGGCATCCCCTCCTGTTTCATCTAGGAGATCTGAGAAGAATTTCATCCATATGGTTTTGATTCCCTCACTCATCAGAATGCCATTTTCCGAGAGCTATTTGATCTCCAAGATGTTCTGTGAGTGTCTTTTGTTTTTCCCCTCCACAAGAAGAGTTGGTAGTTTGCATAGGAAAATGAACTCCAACTCCTCAGAGTGTGGACGGGATTCAGGCCTCAGAACCATGGGAGCCTCCTGACACGTTCCCAGGTCAGGGGCCGGGGGTATTCTTGTCCGGGCTAGCCACAGAAGGTGGGTGCATCCAGAGTCTGGGCGCTGGCCTTGCTTCCCTTTCTCATGTGTGCGCAGGCCAGTCAGCCACCTAATAGCGAAGTAAGAAGGCCCATGTACTAAGGATTTTCTAAGAGCCCTGGTGGGGTAGCGGTTATGTGTTGCGCTGCTAACCTCAGCTTCAAAAGTTTGAAACTCCTCTTGCTCCATTGGAGAAAGAGGATGCTTTCTACTCCCGTAAAGAGTTCCAGTCCCAGAAAGCCCTGGGGGGCAATTCTACCCTTTGCTATCAGTTCACTTTGAGTAGGCATCCACTCCATGGTAGCGAGTTCAAATACTTTCTAAGTGCCAGGTGGCCAGGGGCAGTGGTCTTTCTCGCATGCAGCCACCTTGCCTGTCTGTGGGGTTTGTATGCTGCATGAGTGTGTACAGGCATCCTGCTGCAAGGAAAGTGACTATGGGTAATGTTGAAAAGAAGGGGCATCTCAGAACACTTCATGGTTCTCATGTGGAAGCTGTCCCAGGATCACGGGGCAGTTGTGAGACCAGAACAAAGGAATACAGCATGGTTTAAAATCAGGAAACCTGTGTGTGTGTTAGCCTGGGTAGACTAGAGAAACAAATTCATAAACATGCATATGTATATAAGGGAAAGGTTTATGAATGGAACATTGAGAAAGCATCCCAACCCAGTCCAGACCAAGATCATAAATCCAACATTAGCCCACATGTCCGATACCAGTCTATAAAGTCTCCTTCCAACTTACAAAGCACATGCAATGACACCAGGACAATCACAGGCCAGTGGGTGCAGAGTCTTGTGTGTCCAGCATCAGTAGAAGCATCTGGATTTGGCAGGGGTCCCACATGACTCCTCATTTCCAGGGCTCAGGGTTCTTCAGCAGTATCCATTGGTGGTAGAAGCATCTCAGTGTTGGCAGGGGTCTCTCTGTGGCTTTTCCGGCTTCAGAAGTCTGTTTCCATCAGGGTAAGGTTATGTGGCTTCTCCACTGGCTCCTCCACTTCCTCGGCTGCAACAACGGGAGATGTGGTCTCTCATCTCCACGAGGGAAACATCATGAGACTTCCCAGAATTATCAAAGAAAGTCATGCTCACATAGAGGTCTCATTGGCGATCTCCAGATTGACAGGCTAGACTCCTACATTCCCAATCATGAGATTGACACACGAGTACATGATTGCCATAGTGTGACAGAACTGTATTCTCTCCCCGCACTTAATCTGTATGGTGAGCCAATCATCTGAGAAACTGTACTATCTGAAGAACATGGCATCAGGGTGGGTTTACTAACAAGCAACCTGTCCAAGCAGATGATGCAGCCTTGCTTGCTGAGAGTGAGGAAGGTTGAAGCACTTGCTGATGAAGATCAAGGATGCAGCCTTTAGTGTGGATCACAACTCATTGTGAGGAAACCCAAAAACCTCGCACCTGGACCAACAGGTAACATCAGGATAAATAGAGAAAAGATTGAAGTTGTCAGGATTCAATCTTGTGTACAACTACAATTAATACTCATGGAAGCAGTATTCAAGATATCAAAAGACACCTTGCATTGAGTAGATCCGCTGCATAAAACCTCTTGTAAAGCCTTAAAAAGCAAGGCTGTTACTTCAAGGACTAAGGTATTGCCTGACTCAACCTATGGTACTTTCCTATGCCTCCTATGTATGCAAAATGTGGACATTGAGTAAAGAAGACCAAAGAAGAGCCGATGCATTTGAACGCTGATGCTGGTGAAAAATATTAAAATACCATGGACTGCCAAAAGAACAAACAAGTCTACCTCGGACGAAGTACAGCCAGAAGGTTCCTTCACGGTTAGGAGGGTGTGCTAATTATATAATCTGTTGTCAGTTTGAGAGGCTGATGAGTGAAGGGGTAGAGTCTAGCCCATCAATCATTGCATAGTCTATGAGGCCTCTGTGTGGGCATGGCCTTCTCCTGAGGGTTCTGGGAACTCCTGCATGTTCTCCTTGGAGGTGGAAGAGAATTTCTCTTTCGGCTTACTCCCTGGGAGACATATGGAACTACACTAGTGCCCTGAACTGAAGAAGCCATGTGGAGCCCCCTGCCAGCACTGAGATGCTTACCATGCCCTGGATCCATAAGACTCCCTACTCACTGACCTGTGATCGTCCTGCATTCACTGTCATTGCATGTGTTTCGTGAGTCTGAAAAGAACTTAATAGATTAGTATCAGATATATGGGTTAAAATTGCATATATGGACTTGATCTGGACTGGAATGGGATGTTTTCTCAATATTCAATAGCTCTTATATACAAAGCTCTTTCCTATGCACACACGAGTCTCCCTGGATTGGCTTCTCTAGTCTACACGGACTAACACAATTGGTGAGACTCCCACTCATGGACTTTGGACTTGTCAGGAGAGACCACTCCCTGAAGAAGGACAGCATGCTTTGTAAAGTGCTGGGGCAGTGGCAAAGAGGAAGATCCTTGATGACATGGGTTGACACAGTGGCTACACTGATTGGCTGAAACAGCAACCATAGTGAGTGGGCAGTGTTTCCTTGTGTTATGCATCAGGTTTCTGTGGGTGAGAACCAACTCAACGGCTCCTAACACCACCACCAACCAGGTAGGTAGGGCAGTCGTATTTCTCGTGTGTAACAACTACCTGGCTGTCTGAGGGAGCTGATGAGTTTCTCTGATACTGTCTGGCTTCCAGCAGAGCAGAGTTGCAGCCAGATGAACTGTAAAGGGAGAGCTGAAACGTCAGTCCCAACAGTCTGACCCTTTGGTGCATAGCCTCGGGATGACTTACTTGTCAGCAGCTAACAGCAATGACCAGGACGAGTCCCTGATGATGCAAAGGGCTCACATACTCAGCCACTGATGGAAAGGGCGAAGGTTTGAGTCTATCCAACGGTTTC
Source organism: Nesogale talazaci (assembly GCA_004026705.1). Taxonomy (NCBI): domain Eukaryota; kingdom Metazoa; phylum Chordata; class Mammalia; order Afrosoricida; family Tenrecidae; genus Nesogale; species Nesogale talazaci. The sequence continues at coordinate 20,892 of PVJH01003283.1, forward strand.
TCAAAAGTAAGGGCTAACGATCTTGTTCTGAAGAATTTGTAGTGATAACCCTAGAGAGTACAGAGCCGCTCTGACCCAAAGGAATTCACCGTGAGTCTGAACCAACTCTACAGCAACTCGAAAGCCATTGTCCTTGAGCCCTTCCCACTCAAAGTGGCCCAACAGGAAAGGACAAGGTAGCTTTGTTTTCTAGGCTGTCTGAGGCTGTAAATCTTTACAGGGGCAGATAGCCTCATATTTCTATCTCAGAGCACCTGGGGGGTTGAACCTCTGACTTTGTGCTTTATAGCTCAATACATAGTTTACTATGTCACCAATTACCTTCTACAACAATTGCTTCTTTTTAAGTGCCAGGCGGTGTGATTTACGCTACTTCTTGAAAGGAGGTATTAGCCTCTTATAGGAGTGCTTCTTCCCCCACCCTACCCTCCAATTCTCCTTTCTTCCCTACCTTCTTTCTTTCATCAAATATTGATTGAACACTTATTATGATGCGCCTGGCACCATTCTAGGTTCTGGAGACAACGTGATGAATATGAAAAATGATGTCCCTACCCTGGGGAGCTTACATCCTGTGAATGTGGAACTCAGTCAATGGACAAGGTCTGTTCCTATAAGAATGTGTACTAGGCAGAGAATAAAGCAGAGAGACAGGGCGGACTGGTCTGCCTGCTGTTTAATGGACACGAGCTATCAGGACTATAGGACTGGAAGGATTAAAGCACAGGATTTGAATAGGGCTTTTCTGTACAGGAGAAAGGCTGAAAGTCCAAGGTAGAAATGTTTTTGGTGCTCAGTGTTGGGGCACAAAGAGAATCTGTGAGTGGGAAAACACGGGGGAAATGTGGGGGAGGCAGGTTGGGGAGGTCTGGAGGTTTTCAAGGCTCACCACTTGGAGCATGGGCTGCAAAAAACCAGGATCTGATTCTGCACTGCACCATTACTTCAGGAGCGGGGTCAAGAATTGGTCAGAGGAGCCAAGACAGGGTAGCAAGTGAGGATGCTGGTTAGGAAGCTATTGCTGATTTCAGAAGGAAGCTCGGGTGGCACTGGCCAGTAAGCAGTACAAGGCTAGCCCAAGGTCAGAGGTTCAACTCCACCAGCTGCTCCTTGAGAGACTGATGAGGGTATCTTTTCCCATAAAGACTTATAACTTCAGATCAAATCACTGGCTTGGGGCTGAATATGCGTCACCATTTTAACATCAAATTTTAACTATTGTGGTTAATTGCCAAAGAGTTGGTGCCATTTACAACAGAAAGAACTGTGACCCGGCCCTGTTCCTTTTCCATGTTTGCGGGTATGTTTGAATCCATTGTGTGGTCACTGTGCCTCATTCCATGTCATTGAGGGTTTCCCCCACCTCTGTTGGTTCTTTCTTAGGTGCAATCTCCTTCTCCAGTGATTTGTCCCTTCAGTAAGGCTCTTACAATATTCTGTGATCTCTAGGGTTTTCAGTGCATAATTATCAGGGGCCTTTCTTCCTTGTCTCAGTATTAGATTCAGCGTTTCCCTAGAGGACAGGCTACACTGTACCCTGGAGGCCACTACGAAGGTGCAGAGGGTGGGTCTGCACAAACAGGTGCTTACAGTTTATCCTGGACTGTGGACAATTGTACAAAAGATTTTAATTACTAGTGGGGCACTGAGGGTTTTTTTTTTTTCCCTGAAAAGCGAGTGGTCACCTAATAAGTTTGGGAACCTATGGTCTAGAAATGCAGCTGAAACTCATCCCCTTGGGTGACCCTACTGGTCTGTGAAAAACCAGGGGCAAAACTTGCACATGCAGAACACAGAGCAATAAACTGACAAATGGCTGGTGAAGGGACTCCAGCAAACTCAGGCACAGTTTTGAAGCTTGATTCACTCATCTGCTTCCACCCTTCAATGTGGGAAGTCAGGAAGAGAATAGTTTTGACTACCAAGGGTTGAATGGTGCCTCAGAGCAGGCTCTAGCAGAGAGGGTGGAGGAAGGTTTCTGGATACAGTATTAGCCAGTAGGTTTGTTGTTGGCCTGCACGAAGGCATTGGAAGGACAGGAGGAGTTCTGTACAGTAGGACAATTCGAAGGGTAGTGTGATTCTACAATTGAGAAAGCAGAGGCTCATAGAAGGCAAATAACCTGACTGAGGTTTGACAGAGGAGAGACTTAAATGCAGAACTCTCTGTCTCAACGTTAATCTCTTAACTGCAGTTTCACAGCTCACTGGTATGCCTTTAATAGTCAATAAAGATTCTAGTCTGAGGCAGCATTTGGAGTATTAATCCTTGTGGGAATCCACTAAATACATCCCTTCTACAGATATCACCATGGCTCTTGAGGCCCCTGGGGGTCCATTTTCCCCAACCAGGTTGCATAATTCCCTCACAAACATGCATACACAATGCACATTTGCTAAATTGCAGTATTTTTTTCTATTTTAAAACAGCAGCATAAGCGTATTATTGCTTTTCCCCTTACTGATCTAATTTCATTTTCCACAATTTGCCTATTCCTACCATGCACAAATAGAAGTTTGCTAAATATTATTGATTGACTCAGGCCCAAATGGAGGCTGCCATTTTTTTGCCCAATGGGAAAGAGCGCTAGACATTTTTCATTTCCTCACTCAGGTATTCATTCCAACTCTTGGAATGTTACTATGGCTCAGATAAAGTGCTACATGTGAAGGGCCCCAAGAGGAACACAAGTAAATCCCAGTCCTCAAACAGCATTGTGTCTGATGAGTGTGTGCATGTGTGTTCTCTTCGATGGGGTAGGGGGGAGGAAGGAGTGGCAGACATCCTTTCCTTGGTTTCTGCCCACATAGTAGATAAGGGACCAAAGCCTCCTTTGCTGATGAAATGAGACATTCCCAGGGCCGTAGTGACCAAGTGACTCATGCTTGGTGTGAGTCAAAGCCAGTCAAAGGTCAAGAGATGCAATTCTAGGAATTTTGCTTGAATTATGGAAGAAGTAGACCTTTGCTTTTCTGCTAGACTTGACTCTGAAAGGAGGTGGCAGGAATGACTGTTGGTAGCCTCTTTGCAACTATCTGGGTGGCAGGGGTGTGAGTGTGGTGGTCTATAGTAGGGCTAATGCCAAGAAAGTAAGGTAAGACACAGAGCAGGAAGCTGGTCCTGTGACTCCGACCATACCTGAAGCCAGCTTTATCCTCAGGCACAAGCCAACAGATTTCCTTTTTAGCATTAACACGTTAAAGCCAGATTTTTCTATAACTGGAATCAGCAGACTCTGAATGAATATTATGAAATGTCACTGCCTTGGCAAGCCTTCTCTTTTCCCCGAGGAAACGGCGGTCTACGAATGCAAAGGCACGGTGGAAGTGCCCATTTCAGGATCCCAGTGGAAAGGGCAGCATCCTCTAACTTTAGAATATCTGTGTTAGGAGTCCTCATGGTGTAGGAGGTTACCTGTTGGGTTGTTAACTACAAGCTCAGCAGTTCAAAGCCACTCCACAGAATAAAGACAAGACTTCCTGTTCACCCAAAGAGGCAGTCTGGAAACCCACAGGGGCAGTTCAAGCCTCTCCCCCCAGTTACTTTGAGTCAGAATCAACTCCCTGTCCTCTTTCTTATGCTGCTCTCACTGAGGTCAGCCCCCTGACTACAAGGAATAGTGCAATGCAGCACACGTCGTTGATAGCTCCAGATGACGGGGACTGGCTGAGTTTTCCGATAAATCCAAAATAGAAATTTAAGTAGCCACCAAAGCACAGTCTATTTCAAAAGATTCTAGAGATCACTGGTTCAGCCTCTTGTCCATCACAGCAAACCTCCCCTCTTTGGGATCCTCTCAGTTGCCATGAAGTCAATACCCACACATGACAGCCCTGCGAGCCCTCGAGCCAGGGTAGAGCTGTGTTCCCCGGGGTTTTCGGTGGCTGATTTTTCAGAAGCAGATTGCCAGGCCTTTCTTCCAAGGCATCTGTGAATGGACTCAGACCTCTGGCTTTTCGGTTGGCAGACGAGCAGGTGACCCATTTGTACCACAGGGGACACTTTTTTTCTACAAAATAGAACTTAGGGGGTGATGGTCTCTACAGAGTCATGAGTCGCTATGTCTACAGGGTCTGACAGGTTTGCAGATACCACTGAGTGGGAACTTCCTACTTTGAATAGCTTGGGTAACAGGAAGGGACCTTGGTGGTGTCGCTGTCTTGCATTGGGCTGTTAACCTCAAGTTCAGTAGTTTGAAACCACTAGCCGCTCTGCAAGAGAAAGGTGGGCCTTTCTACTCCCACAATGTTCCAGTCTTGGAAACCCACTTGGGCAGTTCCATGGGTGACTATGAATCAGCACTGTCTTGATGGCAGGGAGTTAGGCTTTGGTTTGGGGTAACAGGGATTCGCTGTCTGGTTATAGTTTCCTGATAGCACTGCCTTTCAAATGCCCATATTTAAAGTGAGTAAATTGCTTCCACTCTTTCCTGAGCCTTTGTTTCCTAACCTGTAAAACCATTCTAGATTCGCTCTCCATCCCTCTCTCCCTGAAAGAGCTTCATTCACAGGCTTACCCTCACCCCCTGCCCCACTTCTGATTGGTTTCAGCCCCCCCCCCCCCCCCCGGGAAACAGGCAGGATCATCCTATGGGCTCAGCCTGTGTGGACCACCCCCAAAGGTTCTGCCTACTGCTGACTAACCCTCTTCCTAGGCTCTTGCAGCTACTTGGTCTTCTGGCTTCAGATCCGAGGGAGAGGAGAGGGGCCAGTCTCCCTGTTTCTGGCTCTCAAGTAGGGTACTATTCCTTTGTAAAGAGTCTGTCCTCCTCAGAGTATGCAACCTGAGCGTGCCCTGGCCTTCTGCTGGCCTGTGCTCGCCTGCCTCTGTGGAAGGACTTGGAGTGGCGCCGGAAACGCAATGCTCCTGAGGCTGTATTGTCCTTTGCACAGCAAACATTCGAATGCATGATGGATGTGTGGTCTGATCATTGATTTCATTGTTCCAGGTCTCCTCTTCTTAATCAGATGAGGCGGTTTTGCTCTCATGAATTAAGAGTGACCTTGACAAATGCCCAGCCCGCTCATCTAAGTGCTGCCAGAAAGAATGGGCATGCCCGCTCACACTCCAGGCTCCCAATCTCCCGATCATAACCCCCAGGTTCTCTACTTGTGCTAGACTAAATGGGGCCAATGGTGCTGCAGTGGTAGAACCCTCCCCTCCTTTTCAGGAGACCCAGGTTCCATTCCTGGTCAATGGACCTCATGTACAGACACTAGTGGGGGCTGTGTGCCGGTGTGATGCCGAACAGGGCTCAACGGAGGTTTCAGATCACAATGAACAGGGACACCGGTTCTCAATCTGTGGGCATTGACCCCCTTGGGGGTCAAATGACCCTTTCACAGGGGTTACCCAATTCATAAAAGTAGGAAAATTGCAGTGGTGAAGCAGCAACAAAAATAATTTTATGGTTGGGGGGTCACCACAACACGAGGAACTATATTAAAGGGTCATGGCACTAGGAAGGTTGAGAACCACTGAACTAGGAAGAAAGACCTCGTGATCTACTTAAAACCAGGGAGTGGGGGCTGAGCCTGGTGACGTAGTGGTTTGGCGGGACTGTGGCCCACTGGGTTGGAGGTTCAAACCCAGCAGCAAGGCTGGACCTCCTACTCCCACCACCAGAGAGGGCAGTGATGCCCCAACTCCCCCCCCCCCCCCCCCCCCCCAAAAAAAACCCCAAACAAACAGGTAGTGGAAGCCTGCAGATCCCAACTGTGTAAATGACAACCAATTACGGGATATACAGCGCTGGCCGGCGTCTCGTCTTGTGTGCATGAGCTGGGAGCTGATTTGGTGGTAGCTAAGAACAGATTAAACAAATTCAACTTTATTTAAAACTCCCAGGGGGCAGGGGTGATGTAAATAGTTGATGAGCATAAGGATGTGAGCATGTCTGCCCTGTGAGGAGCTGGGGGCAGTGGATGAGGCATCAAAACCACCGGCCACTCATGGGAGAAAGAAGAGGCTTTGTTTGCTGTATAGAAACCCACAGAGGCAGTTCTGCTTTTAAGGATAGGGTCCCGTGAGTCAGCCTGGACTTGGTGGCAGTGAGTGGATGCTGCCCTGCGAGTTCCTGGTGGACCAGGTACTGGACTAGACAGTCCCTGTGAATGACCTCAATCAGTTCTCACAGTGACACCTGGGGCTACTTAGATTAGGAATTGCCTTAGGGACTGCACTGTGGAGACTGGAACTAACAGTGACTTTAAAAGATACTTACTATTTCTCATATTAAAAGAAGCCTGAAAAAAAATTTTAATTGAAGAAACCTGAACGCTGCTAGCCCGGGGCTTCATAGGAACCCCATTCCAGGAGAAGGCTCCTTCGCCCTCCCTCAGGCAGAGTCCACTTTCCAAGTTGCCAGCTTAGACTGGTTGCTGTATCTCCAGATAGGGTGTCTACATTCCTAACACAAGGGAGGGGGGAAAGCCAATTATTGTTGCAAGTTCCAGCCAGGTGAATCCTGTTTTATGAAATCTTTACCAGAAGTCTGCTCCAACAATTTCCACATACATTCCAAGGGCCCAAGATTGACCTCCCAGTCACACCTAGCTGCCAGAGAGGCTGCTCAGTAGCCCTGTCAGGCTAAGCCTTCTTCTAAGAAAGAAGAGAGGGCGTGAGGTATAGAGACTCCTCTGTGATGCTGCTCAGCTTTGCATTGTACCAATGAGGAAGCGGAGGCTCCACATTCGGCTGACACATAGACCATAGAGAGCGCTTGCAGGGCGGCCACACCCATGTCCCCACCTAGATCTTCCAGTGCTTCTAAGAGCACACCTCGCCTAAGAAAGGTGGCCATGTGTGTACTCCCACGTCTGCATTCTATGATTTGGACAGATGGACAGGCCCAGAGTTTTACGTCATTCTGTTTATGTTCAGACTTTATTCACAATGTTTTCCAGAAGGACTGAGGGCTGTCTTCACTCATTATTTTGTCCCTTTCCTGGTAAGTTGTGTGTGTATATCTACATGCACACGAGGGGGTATGGGGTGGGGGTGAGAGTGGTCCAGGTTATGTTGGCAGTTGTATGCCTAGCAACCAGCACAGTGCCTTGCCCTGGGTAGGAGTTTACCAAGTGTGTGTGGAGTGAATGGAGGGAATGATGAGCGAGCTAACGGACCTGTGGGGTACTAGTATTTGTTCACAAGGTCAGCAGTTCAAAACCACCAGTCACTCAGGAGGAAAAAGATGAGGCACTCTGTTCCTGTAACAATTTAGTCCCTCAAGCCCACAGAGACAGTTTTACCTTGTCCTTTAGGGTCCATGTGAGTCAGAATCAACTCCACGGCAGTGAGCAAGTGTAACTACCAGACTTGCAGGCAGGCAGTCCAGCCCGTGTTTCCTGGCTGGTGCTGATCCTCAGTGGACCCATTAGATTGAAGGAAACACTCTCCCAAGATAACCATCCCTTTGTCAACTTCACGTGCCAAGAGTCTCTCTCTTGTTGAAAATGAGTATGTGGTGACCCCAGGAGACCATTCCCTGATAGATTTCTGAGGATATTTCCCCCCTTCTCTTTCTGATTGGCCTGTAATAGTGTACGGAGGAATTATGCTAATACTGGTCTTTCTCCAACCACATCCTTCTGGGGATTGAAGCTATTTTTCAAAGACAAAACTGAGTTTTAATTTAGTGTCCCCTTGACATTTTCCCTTTCAAGCACATGAAGGATGCTCCTGCGAGGGGAAAGGTCTTGGGAAATCATTCACAGCTGGCTGCACTTCTCGCCTGTGCTGCGTAACCTTCCACACGCCGGCTTTCAATTAGAAGTAAATAAATAGGGACAGCTTCCCAGTGTGCCCGGCACTCGGAGAGATCCACAAGGTCAGACGCCTGGGTCTCTGCACTAGGGCCGAGAGGGAACCTTTACATTGGGGGCATTTTTTTTTTAAAGCAGATTGATCTTTCAGAGGACCGCTGGTGGTGTAGTGGTTACACGTTGGCCTGCTTACAACAAGGTCAAGGGGTCGGTCGGAACCTCCAGCTGCCCACCCACCGCTCCGCGGGAGAAAGACCCGGTTTTCTGCTTCCGGGAACAACTACAGTCTCTGCAATTCGCAAGTCCCCAGGGGCGCTTCTGCCCTGTCGCAGAGGGTTGCTGCGAGTTGGCATCTGCTCCTCACCAGAGTTTGCTTGCTTGTTTCCTTTTGACCTTCTTTCTGTCACTTCTCTGGCTGCCGTGGCTTGGTTTTTCTGGACCCTTCAGACCTCTCACTGGGGAAGCTGTGTACCGTCTCCACCCAAGGAAAGTCTGACAGTTCCCCCCGGCCACCAAGCAATGGGAAGTCTCTTCGCTTCACTCTGGGATTAACAATCTGCTTGGATTTAGGGCTATCTTCTCTCTCCCCTCCTCACCACATTCTCAGGCTGAGGTCCACGGTAGGGGTCGTGGGTAAGAGTTGTAAATCCTATTACCTGGGGGTTCCCCCCCCCCCACTGTGGTTCTAGTCCCTTTGGGGAACCACAGTATCTTTGTTATGTTAATGAGACAGGTGGAGTGTAGGGTGCCTTGACTGATCTCTTAGGATACAAAAGTAATTAAATCAGCCAGCCAGAGAAGAGAGACAGTGAGGGAGATGCTCAGACCACCATGGAGGCTGATGCCCAAGGAATGGAGAGCAGAAGCAGAGGCTCCAGGCACGGCCCTTCGCAGAGCCACCACAGCCAGCCAGCCTGCCTGCAGAGCTGGGCTCCAAACTCCTCCACTGTTTGTTACAGCCACATGGCGGCTCTTCTATTACGGCCTCTCTCTGGGTCAAGACGATGTCGGTCCACTTGGGTGTTCTGTGGTTCTCAGTGGAACGCAGCAGTTGATGAGGAGCCCGGGGTTGGGGGGGTTTCTCCCTGAGCTCACTCGGTTCCAGTCTCTCCAGGGGAGGAGGATAAGGCTGTCTGTTCCTATGCAGCGCTGCTCCACTCTCCTCACAGTTCCTCATGCTGTGGTGACCCCCAATCAGAAAACTATTTTCATTGCTACTTCATAACTGTAATTTTGCTACTGTTATGATTCATAATGTAAATCTCTGATATGCAGGGTGTATTTTCATTGTTGCAAATTGAACATCATTAAAGCATAGTGATTAATCACAAAACAATAGGTAATTATATATGGTGAAATATTTATTTCTAATGATGAATAAATAAAATTTTGTCTTGAAGCATGGTGTAGCAGGGGAAACAGTCTTCTGCACGCTGTACAAGGCTTCAGAGGAAGGTTTCATGTGAACAGGGTTCCTCTAGTTAAAGACATTAGTTAGAGGTTGTGGTCAGGGTTTCCCTCTGCCTCCTTCTGCCCTGGATAATGCCAAGAATTGCAACCTGTTTTCTGGTGAAAGAGGACTTAGCCAAGAAACAGAAAGATTCTCACTTCGGTCAGTTCATCTGCCATTCTTCCAGACCCAATGCCCACACGCTCCCAGTGTCCTGGTGTGGAAAGGAGGTAGAAGGCAGCGCAGCCAACTAGGAAGAGACTCTGATATCCGACATCTAGGGTTCCATTCTTGGCTTCTTCCATGACTGCGTGGCTTTAAAACCATCCCTTACCCTCTCCAAGCTGGAGTTTCCTCATCTTTAGCATAGGATTGAGATGAGCAGCACATGGTTGTTGCATGATGCGTGGGACAGGATGATTTACACAGCACAACAAGTACTCAAAGCATGTTTACTGTTGTTAGTACTATGTTGTTCCTGGTGCTGTTAATGTTAGTTTCTACAGAGTTCATTCTGCCCTACAGTGACTCCAAGCTTTACAGAAGATACCACTTGGTGGGTTCACAGTGTGAACTTCAAAATGTTAACCTTTAGGTCAGCTTTCCAGAGAAGACAATGTGTGCCATCTTTAGACTTGAGGGAGAAGGCCTGTGGTGCAGTGGCTGCTAACTCCCCGGGTGTGGGTTCGAAGCCCTCAGCAGTTCCATGGGAGGAAGGCGTCTGCTCCCAGCTCCCGTAAAGATGTACAGCCTCGAAATCCCTACGGAGCACTTTGGCTCTATGCTGCAGGGTTGCTGTGACTGGGGATGGATTCAATGACAGTGGAATTTAGGGCTATTCCTGTCCTTTGGCTTTCTGAGCTTCAGTCTCAGAGACGTTGATTGCTGCTGTTGCTACGTGCAGTGGAATCGCAACTCATAGCGAGCGACCTTATGTACGCCAGAGACAAACACTGGCCAGCCTGCGGCATCCTCACAATGGTCGCGTTTGAGCCCACTGTTGCAGAAAGTGTGTCTCTATATCTTGTCAGAGGCTTTCCTATTTTTTGCTGCCCCTCTCCTTTACCATGCATGATGTCCTTCCTTAGGGACCAGTCTTGCCTGACAGCGTGCCCAAAGAATGTGTGACGGCACTCGCCATCCTCAGCACTAAGGAACAGTCTGGCTGTGCTTCTTCCAAGACAGATTTGTTTGTTCTTCTGACAGCCCATGCTACTTTCAATATTCTTCGCCAGCACCATACTTCACATGCATGAATTCTTTTTCAGTGTTCCTTATTCAATGTCCAGCTTCCACATAAGTATAAAGCAGGCCATGGGTCAGGCACACCTTTGTCCTCAAAGTGACCACTTTTCTTTTCAACACTTCAAAGAGGTCCTGTGCAATAGATTTACTCAATGCTCTGAGAGAGTTTGATTGGCAGCCTCTAATTTCTGAGTGGTTTGTTTTGAGATCTTTTTTAATAAGGCATCAGACAAAACAATAGCTAACCTGACACAAAATAGTACAAATCAACTGAGTGTCATTCCTTTGACTGAGTGTGGCTCCTTTGCCATTAAGGAACTATTTATTAATATTTAGTTTTTTTTCTTCTTCCATGAATATCAAACTGAACTCTAGACACAGAGGAAATGTAGGTTCTGGTTGGAGATCTTCATGGAGAATGGAGCAATGATCCGGCCAGGTGGAGAGAAGAAGGCCTGTGTTTGAGTAGAGATGAGGAGAAGAGTGAGGAGGCGGGTGCCTGATGAAGGAGGGGTGGTTTAAGGCTGGTGGGAAAAGGATAAGACACAGTTAACTTGCTGTCTGCTCTGTCTCGAGCTGAGGATCTTTGTGTTTGACCCACCTGAAACTTCCAGTTTCATGTAGCATGCTCACTCTGCAGTGATTGGAGGCCCCACAGACTGTGCAGGGATATTCACTCACCAGAGTCACCATCCAACAGGAAGAGACTCATGCTCCAGGATGATGGAGGAGTAGGGATTTTCCCATACTCCCCAAGGACATGTAACTTCATTTCCCCTTCAACAGTTTTATTGGCAAATAACATATATCATACAATTCAATAGTTCAATCACACCAAGAAGAGTTGTAAAATCATCATCACAGACATTTTAGAACATTTTCTTTATTATTGTACTCATTATTAGCTCTCCATTTCCCTCTAACCTCGCCTCCCATACCCCCAAGAACTTTTGTTTCTTCAGGAAACAGACTCTGGCCTGCATTGACACTGAGAAGGTCCCTGATCACCTTGCTATTGCTCAATAGGATATGCCCCCCAAGGCTTCCCTTCAGCAAGGCCCTAGGCCAGAAAGTGAAGCAATGCAGCCCAAGATAATTGTTCAACTGGGACACTAGACTGGGGTGGCCAAAAAGGGAGTGATGATGTGGCAACACTCTGGCAGCTTGGTTCTTCAGCACGAGCAAATACCTGGCTTTCTCAGATAATAAATCAAGGTGCTCAAAGCTAACAATTTTTAAGGAAATATCACATCAAGAATAAGATTTTATTTTTGTATGTAAGGTAAAATAAAGAGCTATGTTGACCTTATTGAATGAATTTCTGTATTTCAGAAGGATTTGCCTTAGAATGCCTTTACCTGGCATATCCTCCTACAATAGTTCAGAATTGTACTTTTCAAAGAAAATTATTGACCATCTATAGTCTTTATCTAACAATATGTGTTCATCATGGAAAAACCTGAGGGGGAAATAGATAACTAAATTTTTCTTTGTAATGAAAAAGGTTCCTTGTAATAATAATGATTAAATTGAAACCACACAATCACACATACACAGTGGGGATGGGGATGGTTTGGTAAGAATCCTGTTCCTAGCCAGTGACTCCTGTTCAGCTCGCACTCTTCTGTCAGGGGACTGGGTGGTTGCTGTGACACTGTGCAGCTTCAGCAGAGTGTTCAGATGAAGACAGACGAGGAAGCAAGGCCTGTCACTTACTCCTGAAAGCCTCTAGTGAAAACCCTGTGGTGTGCAAGGCCCGCTCTACTGGCAGTCACAGGGGTAGTGTGGACAAAGCAGCATTATATTCTGCTGAACAGGGAGTCCCCAAGCGTTGGGGACCAACTCAGCTATTGCACAATAACAATAAGAATACCTAACTAAAATATTAAAATAAAAAATACCTACCTAGATGAGAATGCTTAGTTCCATTCATTGAGAATGGGGTTAACAATTAATTAAAATAAAAATGTAAATATAAACTTTTTTCTTAACATAAGTCCCTTCAAGTTCCAGATTTTTTTTGGTAAGTGATGATCTCATCCATTTGGTCCATCCCTAAATGGAACGATGTCAGTGCAGTCTTTTATCTACATTATCGACCAAAGAAAAATGGATATCCTTGAAAGCTTTTTTAAGATAAAGGGAAAGAAGTCAGAAGGAGCCAAATCGGACTCTAAGGCCAATGCCTCGTGATTTCTCATGGAAACACTCACAGAAGTGTCCCTGTGGGACGAGAGGAAAGAGCAGGGGCATGGTAGGGGGAGGAGGACTCTCTGGGGAAGCTTTCCTGAGCATTTTTTGGCTAAAGTTTGGCTAGCTCCCTCAAAACACTCATAATGAGGTGTTCTTATTCTTTGGCCCACCAGAGAGTCCACGAGCAAAATGCCTTGAGCATTCCCCAAAACTGTTGTTATGACCTTTGCTTTCGGCCAGTCTGGATTTACTTTCAATGGGCTCTTTCCACTTGATGGTAGCCATTGATTTCATTGTGCTTGAGCTTCAGGATCACACTGGAAAAGCCAGATTTCATCTCCTGTTACACTTCTCCAAAGAAAGCCTTCAGGATCGTTATCCCACCTGTTTAGAATTTTCACAGCAAACTGCTATTGTCTGCAAGTGATCTAGGTACAATAGTTGGACACCTGTGGAGCTGAAACTTTGCTACCTTCAAGTCTTCCATCAAAAGTGTGTCAATTGAACTAACTGAGGTGTCAGTCATGTCAGCTTATGGTTTCTGCTGTTATTTGCCAGTCTTCTTCAATTAAAGCTCAAGCAAAATTAATGTTCTCCTCACAAATGGATGTGGATGGTCTACCACCAACGGTTTTATCTTCAGCAGCAGGTGATCATTTCTTATATTGAGTTACCCATTTGTACAGGTCTGATTCCTTAAAAACCTGTAAACATTTCATAAAGCATCAATTATTTCATCATCCTTTCACCCAAGTGTCACCACAAACTTCATGCTTGTCTGTGTTTTAGTCATAGCAGAATTCATGGTGTTCTGGTGAGGGGATTTTTTCAAAATAATGTCCTAGCCTTCTTAGTGCTTCAAGAAGCCCTGGTGGTATAGTGGTTACTTGCTGGGCTGCAATATGAATGATCAGTAGTTCAAAACCATCCGCAGCTTTGTGGGAGAAAGACTGGATTTTCTACTCCTGTAAACAGAGTTGTAGTCTCAGAAACAAGCAGTAAGCTGGTCACTCTGTGTCAGCATCAACTCAATGGCAATAAGGTGAGTTTCCTAAGTGTTACAAATCAGATCCTGTTCAGACATATTATAACAAGTTAATAGGACTTTATTTTGGTGCATGGTGCAAAGGAAAAAAATCAATGCATTGGTTTTTTTTCTAATATGCATTTCCATTCCTTATAAAGGTTCATTATTTACACACACTCATATATGAGGGACTTTAAAATATCATGGAAATGTTGACTTAAAATACAATGGGATTTCCCCAGGAACTTTCTGAAGCTCCCTTGTGCATGTGTGTGTGTGTGTGTGTGTGTGTGTGTGTGTGTGTGTATAAGTGCTTCTGTCTGTGTACATGGTTTCATGTGTTTGTGTTTACACATACATATACATATATGTGTGTATATATGTATGTATATATTATACACACACACAATGAGATTTGTAAGAGCCAGGACTTGATAGAGCTGCTTTATCTTTTCAGGTCTTTTGAGTGCTCTGTCTTCATTAGAGTATAGTCTTGGCACATCTCTTGTTTTGGTGGAGAATATCTGTGTTTTCCTTCTCTGATAGGTTCCCATCTTACATAGATTCCAACTTTGGCAGGTTGCAATACAATGTATATTTGGCCTGGTATTTCAACAAGAGCAAAGCCTCTTGCTGGAAAAATATGACCAGAATGCTCCTTAGAGGTAAGGATGGTAAGATTTTGTCTCACGTACATTGCACCTATTACCAGGCACAACCCATCCCTGGAGAAGGACATCATGGTGGGAGACATGGAGGGGTGGTGAACAAGAGGAAGGCCCTACAGAGAAGCACCGATGGGCTCGGGCACAGGAACAAGGGTGAGGCTGGCCCTGGACGGGCAGTGTTTGCTCTACTGTGCAGAGGATTGCAGAGGTGGAGCTGACTCAATGGTACTAACAATAACAGCCATTGTTAGGCCTTTAGCAGTGTGTCTGTACAGGCTCCCAGGGGCCTCAGCAACTCCTGCCTCGAGTGGGAAATAACTTGACCCATCTGCCCTTCCTGTAGGCGCCCTGGTAGCATAGAGGTTAAACATTGGACTACTACCTTCCAGGTCAGCGGCTCCTTGAGAGACAGACAGGGAGAAGTCTACAGGGGCAGTTCTACTCTGTTCAGGAGGATCGCTATGAGTTGCCACTGGCTCGATGGCAGTGAGTTTGGTTTTGGTTTGGCCCTTCCTGTTTCACTTGTCTGCTTCTGTACTAGTGTCTCCTCCACATGAACTTGATGTCTTCTCCCAAGAGCTGCTTCTTGGGGAATCCAAACCAAGTCTGGTGGATGGGATAACTGAAAAGTTTCCTGCTCAATGCTGCACACTCACAGCTCAGGGCTCAGCGGGCCACCTCAGCCATGCAGCCACACAGGAGTGTGTTTGTCCTCCAAGGCGCTCATCCCTTTGCTTCTCACTTTGTGCTGAAGTTTAGGCAAGGTCAATCTGTCACTCAGGACAGCCTCTTTTTATCCTGTTGTCACTCTGTCTCTGGGTTAACCTACTCTTACAATGCCCATGGGGCTTTGCTTGTCAAAACACTTGTGCCCAGCTCTACTTCCTGACCCAGCCAAATAGAGAGGGCCATGCCCACACAGGGAAGGCAGGGATGGGTTGGTTTGAGGATTCGTTTGACCTTCCTTGAAGAACCCTTCTGGGTTCTTGCCCTCTTCCCTGGGAGGAATGCTTTGTTACCACCCTGTGCCCTCTGGTGCTGTCTCGTGCCAGTTGAGAGGATGTGTCAGTGAGGGAGGAGGGAGAGAGGGAGGGATGGAGGCAGGGAGGGAGCAATAACTTCACCCAGTCCAAACTCTTTAACTTCAACCTCCCAAAATGCAGCAGGCTGAGAGCCCACACGTTCAAAGATCTGCCAAAGTTCCCGCTAATACATGCTCTTATTAAAGCGTGTTTGCTAGTGTCTGTTGCGGTCCTTGCTGAAGGACATTTGTAACTCAGGGCCTGTGTCTAATGACTCTTCAGGTGAGGACTTCAGGCAGCACGGTAGGAAAAGGGCCAAGTGTCTCTCCAAGTTGCAGCTGCACCCTGGGCCAAGAGGACGCCTTGGCCTGCGCTGAAGAGCAATAGGGCTCGGCCATGCACACATGCTGCCGGGACAGCTGAGCTCGGGAGCGTCCCGAGGCTCTGACATGCACTGACCACACTGTTTTCTCCCTGCATGATGACAACCCAGGAAGTCCACAAGGTAGTCCTCCTCTGTCAGAATCGACTCCACAATACCGCGTGGTCAAAGTCAAGTGCTAACAAAGCCCAGTTCCCCATCGTCGTCGGTCAATTCTGACTAGAGGGACGCTATAGGACAGCATAGAACTGCCGGTGGGTTTCTGAGACTGTCCCTCGCCAGACGTAGGAAGCCTCATCTTTCTCCCACGGAGCACCTGGCAGTGTCAGCTGGCCGGCCTGTGGTTCTCACATCATGCCACCAGGGCTCCTAGGAGAACCCATGGGAGGGACATTTTGGGAAGACTTGAGAGACCTTGGAAAGGGTTTCTGAGAAGGATGAATAGGAATTGCCTGGGTGGAAAAGGAAAAACAAACCAAACTCGCCGACATCAAGTTACTTTAACAGTGGCTCTGACCTTCCCAATGCCGTGACCCTTTCACAAGGTCCTCATGTGGTGATGGCCCCCCATCCATAGCATTGTTTCCTTTGCTACTTCATAACTGTAATTTTGCTACATTTCATGACCCACAGGTTGAGAACCACTGCTAAATGACAAAGACGAACTGACGGTGTCTTTTTATAGGAGCAGAGAGCCCAGTCTTTCTCTCTTGGAGTGGTGAGTGATTTCAAACTGCTGACCTTGCTGTTAATAGTCCACTGTATAATCCATTATACCACCAGGGACCAAAACTAGAATAAACTTCACTGTCATGAAGTCAGTGCCAGCTCATAGCAAGCGTCCAATACAGGGGAGAACTGCCCCTGTGGCTTTCTGAGACGGTAACTTTTTACAGGCCTACAGAGCCCCATCTTTTGTCCCACACAGCAGCGGTAGTTTGGAACTGCTGCTCTTGTGGAACACAGTCCTATGTGTAACCACTGTGACACCAGAGGAGAGGAGATTCCAGGCAGAGGGAATGGCAGCAATGTTTTCCACTTCTGGGACTGTGCAAACTGTCCAGTGGGGATGAGAGCTGGTGGACAAGATAAAGGACATTCTGCAAAATCACTGGCTTGCAGTCTTCAAAACTGGCAGTATCACAAAAGATAAAAAAAGGCTAAAAATTATATGACCTTGAACTGGCTCCCAGAGCAGGGAAGGCAAGAGCCCTATATAGCAGATTTGTGAGACAACTGGAGAAATGAGAATCTGCTCTGTATATTATTAGATCAGCATTTGTACTCACCCTGCAGCTCCACAGAAGAAAGGCCTGGTAATTTGCTCCAGGACAAATGATAGTCGGGAAACCAGGTCTGCTCTGTAACACTCAATTTGAATTGACTCAACAACAAGGGATATGGGCTTTTAATTTTTTCAAACAATTATATTGCTATTAAGTAAAACCCTATCATGCCTTATCTCAGAGACTACTCTTATTTTGAGGGAGGTCATGTGGAACTATGTGGAGGACAGGAGCACGGTGTCTGCAGTGGCAGCTCAAATGCCTCAGGAAAACATGGTGTTTACGTAGAAGCCGAGGGATCAAGGATGGCAGAAGGTGACTGATGAGGGAAAACAGGTGAAGGGAGTTCCTTGTTCTATTCTTGCCATTCATCTTTCAGATTAAAATGATCTCAAAATGAAAGTCACGTGCCATTGCAGTGAGTCATCTTAATAGTGTATCATGTTGGGGAACTTTTTCATTGAATTGTAAAATTTTAATAGAAAGTATTTCTGAATAAAGGATGCATAAATGTGTTATGAGTTATGAAAATGGAATTGTGGCCAAGAGAGGGAAGACTGAGAGGGAAGGCCAGCAGTGTGGGGACACTGGGTGATGGGAGGGTGAAAGGGCTGGCTGAGGGTCAATGGCAGTCAGTGTGGCTCTGCTCACCCAACCATTGTTTAGGAGCCTGCACCTTGGCCCTTCCTGGAAAACTGGAGCAGCCCCAGAGAACAGTGTGTGGGGTATGTGGCCTCTGACGTGGGCAACCTGCAGGGTGCCGTTCCTGCCTGCCTACCACATAAGAGTGACACACGTACCGCCTGTTACTTCAGCACATGTCAATGTGAGCTGTGCCTGGATGCCCTGTGCTGCCCTGGAATTCACCCCAGATGTTTGCGAAGGTTGGTTACATCTTTGGGAGTTTTGTCTACTTGTGAGTAGAAGTAATAACATGTCCCTTGAAGGAGCAAGTGGGGACCAGGCATCTTTCTGAAGTGCTGTGACAGGACTCCCCATCTGGAACCGGATGACATCAAACAGACAGGCAGGAACTATCTGTCAGTTTTAGGTGACGTGGAATACCATCACCTTTCAGGTAAGACCATAAGCAGCAAACTTTTCAGATCTCTCTGTTCCCCAAAGAAAATTTCAATAAAGGTGAGTAGAATCCTGGCTCAATCAAGGATCTGACTTAAAAAGGGATCCTCACTCTCACATCCCTTTGCTGGATTATAAACAGGCAGAGACACTTTGGAAAACTGTCACTCAAGTTCTGGTGTCCTGGTGGTTAAGTGCTTGGCTGCTCACTGAATGGTGGATAGTCTGAGCCCAGCAGCCACTCTGCAGAAGAGAGATGTGCCATCTGATTCCATAAAGACCACAGCCTCGGCTATGAGACAGGGCTACTCCATCCCATCGGGGGGCTATGACTTGGAATCAGCACAACAGCAAACAACAGTACAACTAGGGCTTAATGTTTGCTGAATAAACACATATTCAGACTTGTGACTTTAACCCGAGAGAGATGGGCGCACATGTCCTCCCAACCTTGTGCGCAAAAGTATTCATAGCACCTTCATCAAAACAGGAGCCCTGGTGGCATAGTCTTTACTCATTGGGCTGGCATCACAAGGTCAGCGGTTTGAAATGAGAAGCAGTTCTATAGGAGAACGATGGGGATTTCTATCCCACTAACAGTTACTGTCATGGGAACTCCTAGAGGCACTTCTACACTGTCATAAGGGTCACTATCAAGTGACATCGATTCAATGGCAGTGAATTATCAATAATAGACTCAAAGGAGAAGCAGCCCAAATATCCATGAGCAGTAGCATGGACATAAAGGTGTCATTTACCCACAAAGACTCATGCACAGCCTCATGGACACAAGAGGAAATAGTCTGTGTGATTCTATCACCTTCAAGTTCAAGGCCAGGTGAAATGGAAGTGACAGGGGTAGCACTCATGAGCATGGGGCAGGGGGTGGACTGGGAGAGGACATAAGGGGGTCTAGGGGATTGACATGTTTGCTGTCTGTCTTCATCAGGCTGTTGGTTACTCAGGTTAGGTCTGAGCTCTTAGTGAAATGTAAATGATGCCCCCAGAAGAAAGTGCAGGGGCAGGAAAACAGGAGCTCAGTGACTACTTGGGGCAGACCCGTCAGACTGCCAAGGGGAGTGTCCTGCCAACTCTTCCGGAGAGTAACAAATGTCAGTTCATTGTGTTCTCAGACTATATAGCAAACAAACAAATAAATACAACTACACAGCCTCACCCCCTGCTGGGAGTTGGTGCTAACTCATGGCGGCCTCACAGGTGTCTCATTGGAAATGTGCTCTATGGGGGGTTTTAATGGCTGATTTCTCAGAAGTCCATCTCCAGGCCTTGTCTCCGGGTAGATTGAAAGCACCAACCTTGTGTCTAACTGTATACACCACCCAGGACACTGACTTGGCAATCAGTAAGCAGGACAAGAACCACCCATCCCCAAGGCACGGCCAATGCCTTTGCTCAAAGCTGATGGTGTCAGGGCTATTTCCACCTGGAGGACAGAGCAGAGAGCAGTCAAACTCCAACTCCTGAAAGAACCACCAGGCAATTTCATTCAATGGGGATTCTGAGCCAGCACTCTGAGTTTCCAGTATGCGCTCAAGTGCTGCTGCTGCTGCTGAACCCACTTTAAGTGGCAAAGTTCCTGAGGCAGATTGGCTTGTGATGATCCTGGATCTGCCAGTGGCCGGATCTGTGCCCTTGGCCAGATTCCTTGACCTCTCTGAAGCTTGGTTTCTTCTTCTGTAAAATGGGAGTGAGTGAGTGCAGATTGAAGGGATCGTACGCTGAGCACAGTGCTGTCCTGTGTAGCACCTGTTTATTAATTGATCACTGTCTTGGAAGAACCCGACTTCATAGCACCTAACAGTAACAACTTGTTATTTTAATAAGGATGAAGGTTTGGCTGTAATCTGGAGAAAGGTGAATGAGGGGTATTTAAGGACCAGAGGTAATGGGTGTTTCGTTTCCCTGTAAGCTGTTGAGAGAGGATATTTCAGTCACTTTTCTTGTTCCTGCATTATCCATAATCCACCCCCAATGTATCCCTTCAGTCCTCACCCCCAAACCAAATCAAACTCCCTGCCCTGCTGACTCAGAATGACTGCAGGTTTCTGTGAGTGCAAAGCCCAGGCTTTCTCCCATGGAGCTGCCGGTGATTTTGAACTGCTGGCCATGCTGCTTGTAGCCCAATAGGGAACCACCACACCACCAGAGCGCCCTTGTTGATAGTTCTCATTATCCAGTTAATCACCCCCTGGTGACTCTCTGGCTTAGGTCTTGAGTGGCAAACCGTACAGTTCAAGGCCACCAATGGGAGAAATAGGAGACTATCTGCTCCCATAAAGAGGTACATCCTCTGGGAACCAATTACAGGGATCTACATATAACCTCTTCCCTGGGGTACCGACAACAGGGAAGTTGGTGAAGGGACAGATCAAACAGTGTATGTACAATATGACAAAATAATGATAATTTTTAAATTATCAAGGGTTCCTGAGGGAGGGAGGAGCAGAGGGGAAGGGGAAATAGGAGGAGCTGATATCAAGGGCTTAAGTAGAAGGAAGATGTTCAAGAATGATGATGACAACAAATGTACTTTGCATACAATGGATGCATATATTGATTGTGATAAGAGTTGTATGAGTCCCCAATAAAATGATTTTATAAAAAAGTTACATCCTCAGAACCCCCATATAGTGTCACTATGGGCTAGAATCACCTCAATGGCAGTGGGTTTATTAAGTTAAAATGGATTTCTCTTTCTTCTTTTTCCCACTCAACCCACCTCCGATAGAGAAAAGCCTGCAGACCTGGAGCATAACTGAAATGTGAAGCCACATAGGCACTTAAGGGTGACTGCCCAACCCTGGTCAGACTGATGCCTCACAGTGGCATCCCTGTTGAGGGAACATCCTCCACAGTGGCTCTTACTAGTAGGCAGGACTGGCCCCTGTGAGTAGAGGTCTCCCTGAGTGCTCACTCCCACCTGTCCTATGTAGAAGACACCTGCTTCCCAAGCCCAGAGCCTGTCTGGAGACGAGCCAGCTAACTTCCCAGCCTGTGGGGGCTGTCTGTTGGCATCTATTTGAAGAACTGAGTTATTTTGCTATTAATGAGAAATGTTCTCTTTTGTGTCATTTGCAGAGTATGTAACCTGGACAGGATCCAGATTTTAGGGTGTCCCTCTTAAGAGGTGAAAATACAATTTGACTGGTGCATTAAGGTGATCTGAGGCTGGGTAAGATCTAAGTTAACACATGACTGTTTGGTTCCATTCCACTTTGGTTTGATTTGAAAAAATGAGTGGTAGGCATTGAGGGCTTAAAACTAGCCAACAAAGATTCAGGAGAGAGAAGAGAAAGCAATCAGAATGCCCTAAGATCACTCCTTGGACAGGAGTAAACATGGAGTCCTCTGGGTGCAGAGAGATGAGGAAAAATTGGGGATGAAATGGGAGCCAGTCTTTAAAGATAGCCTCTTGAGGTGTTGATAGAATCAAGTATCAGGCATCAAAGACCCAAAATAAGAAATCATATTGATGTGAATAAGGAGAAGGGTGGGGTGGAGACCCAAAACCCATCTATAGACAACTGGACATCCCTTTACAAAAGGGTCACAAGGAAGAGATGAACCACTCAGGGTGTAGTGTAGCACTGACGAAACACACAACTTTCCTCTAGTTCTTTAATACTTCTCCCCCCCCCCCCACTATCATGACACAAATTCTACCTTATAAATTGGGATAGATCACAGCATGTACACTTATAGATAAGAGCTGGAAACACAAGGAATCCAGGACAGATAAACCCCTCTTGACCAATAATAAGAGTAGCAATACTATGAGGACAAGGGAAAGGTGGGGAGAAAAAGGGGGGAGCTGATCACAATGATTGACATATAACCCCTCCCATGGATGACAGAAAAGTGGGTGAAGGGAGTCAGCAGTTGGTGTAAGACATGGACAAAATATATAAATTATCAAGGGTTCATGAAGGAGGTAAGAAAATGAGCTGAATATAAAGGACTGAAAAAGAAAGAAAATGTTTTGAAAATGATGATGGTAGCATATGTACAAATGTGCTTGACATGATGGATGGATGCATGGTGATAAGAGCTGTAAGAGCCCCAAATAAAATGATTTAAAAATAAATTGAAAGATAACCTCTAAATTGAAAGATGGGCCTCAACTCTTGTCAGTAGGGTCTTCCATGTTAAAACTGGACTGGACTGTGTTCTGAATTCAACAGAACTCAGTGGGAGTGACCCGGTGTGGTTTTAATGGTAGATCTTAGCAAATGGTACCACTCCTGCCTCTGTCTTTTGAACATTGGACACACACTCATGTAAAAAGTCTGACTACACTGAAATGGTCATGCTGGGAGGAAGCCTGACTTCTTTGTGAAGGCCTCAACAGAGAGAACCTTTAGCCAGTTGTTCCACCCAGCCCAGCCAGGCAACTGATACGGGTGTAAAGAAGTTTCAGCTGTCCACTCCATATGTGCCCTTAGGCAGCCCCACCCCCATCAGATTGCAACAGGAGGAGAGATCCTAAACAAGAACCATGCCGCTGAGCCCAATCTCTCCACACCCATCCACTCAACCCACCCCACCTCCACCCACCCCACTGCAACCTAACCCAACACAGACCCAGCCATCAAATTGGTTCTGACTCATAATGACCCTAGAGAGGATTCCCAAGATTTTAAGTCTGTATGGGAGCAGAATGCCTCATCTTTCTCCCTTGGATCTATTAGTGGATTTGAACCACGAACCTTGTAGTTAGTAATCCAATACCACCTAGGACTCCTTAGCCAATCCATAACCCCATGAATAGCCATTAATATTATTAATAGTAAGTTGCTTTAAGCCACTAAGCTCAACACCAGTTGAGTGCCTGAAAAGAAGGTTTTCTAGCAGAAGGGATGCCTGAACAGGGAAATTGAAAGTAAGTGGCAGATGGATGGGGAAGGAGTACTCCACAGAGAGGAACAGCGCAAAGGACTCACTGCCAGAACAGTGATGCGGACTCATAGTGACCCTATAACATCGAGTGAAACTGCCCCAGTGAGGTCCAGAAAGGGTAACTCTTTCCAAAAGGGCAAAGCCAGGTTTTTCTCTCTCAGAATGGATAGTGGTTTCAAACTGCTGACCTTGCAGTTAGCAGCCCAACACATAAGCACTGTATCACCAGGCTCCTGGACAGAGAGGGGTAGTGTGCGAAAAGTAACAGAAGGGCAAACCAGGCCGAGGAGTGGAGGAATAGCTGTGCGTTGTTCTGTGGCCCTGCGAGTGCATTGTAACCATGGCACTGCTGCACAGAGTGAGGAGGGAACTCCACAGCAAGCAGACTGTCTGCTCCTTCCTTCCATGGGGGGGGGGGGGGGGGGGGGGGGGCTGTTAACCACCCTTTCAGTTAGCTCAGCCCTTAGCCACTGTTGCAGCAGGGCTCTGCTAGAGGAATGCGGAGGATGGAGATATCAATGGAGAGTCTCTGGGGGTTGCAGTCACTGCGCTCAGCTGCGGAGTTCAAGTCCGTCCAGAGGTGCCTCAGAAGAAAAGCTTATCTTGAATGATCTGTACCATGCAGGGTGTCCTCATGGTGCTGTATTCAGGAAAACTGGCCGTGGTAAACAGGGTGGGAACAGTTCCACGTGAGCACGGGGAGGTGAGCTGGAGCCGCTTTAATGGCAATGAGCTCTGCCCTTGGAAAGAAAAGGTGAGGCCGGGAGCAGTGGAAGGAGACTGGGGACAGGGCCAGAGATCAGTAAAATGACCATGCCCTTTGCAGGAGCTTTGTGCTTATCCGCAGCTTTGAGATGCAGGCGTGTGGGCAGCAGCTTCCTGGCTGCTGCTGTTCCTGTCCTCAGCAGCTCTGACTAAGTCCACGCCCTAAGCCGGTACAGCAGGAGCTCAACAGCCGGCTGACTGGCGAAAGGGCGCAGGGAAGCAGTCTTCACAGCTCTGAGTCGAGAAACGCCGGTGCGGGGCGGGTGCTGTGAGGTCCTCGCTTCCATGGTGCCGCATCCTGAACCCATGCTCCCTGAGGCGCTGATGGAGTCACAAAGGACTTGCCTGCCAAAAGGCGGAGGGGTGTGATTTAACGTATCTGAGCGTCCTCGAGTCTCAGGATGTCTGTGTCTACTTTCCATCAGGCAGCGAGAGCAATCCCCTACTCTCCCAGCCCCTCTTTTTGATTATTGTTATTATTTAAGGAGAATTTTTTTTAAGTCTTAAGGGACAAAAGACAACACAAAGATTTAGACACATCATGTGGTGAGCGATGTGCCATTAACACAAGATTAATACGGTATCCAACTTGTTATCAGACAGAGAGCATATAGTAGAGATAATTAGAGGAGATAGAGTTAAGTTAAAATATAGCATCTTATTTGATCCCATTTTGACCAATTTAAAAGTTATTTCAGGTTGCTTTCTTTTTTTAAGTGAAAGTGAAATACATGTGGATTAAACGTCCTATGAATCCTCTCTGAACACAAACCAGGCATGTGAAGAGCTTTGCCATCCTGCAGAGTGCATTGGAGAGCTGGTCACTGCAGAAGCAATTAGGTTAAAAGTTAGCACCTTATCATTTGATCTCCCTTGCCCCACGGTAAAGTTGGTTTGATTTTTATAGTATTTTCTTTGCAAGTGAGATTTTTCTCTATTTTATTTTGTTATTGTTCTTAGCTGTTTTGTGTCTTTGCTTTTGTATGTTTTCCTGTATGTCAAACCCAAGATGGGTGGACCTAGAGAGAGAGAGTAACTGAATGGATGGTTTTATGGGGTATGGCAGGGAGGTTTATTGGGGGGCGGGGGGAAGAGAAGAGTAGAGAATGCGGAGCTGATAGCAAGGATTACCAGAAAGAAGAAAATTATCTAGAAAGAGGAAAATGTTCTAAAATTGACTTGGTGATGATTGTGCAAGTCTTCTTGATATTTTAGAGTGGTTGAATTGTGTGATATGTGGATCATGCACTCCAAGGGTTCACAATTGGGAAACTAGATGAATGCAGGATGGGAGGGCAAAGGAAATGGTCACATGGCATGACTGGTGGCAGATCAGTACATCTCAGCAACAGGCGAAACCTAGACCATGTCTTATTGTTCAGGGTTGAGTTGACACCAACTCGCTGTCACAGAAGGGAACATTGCTTGTCTGCTCCACTTTATATCGCCAGTAAATCTGAGCGCGCTGTTGTGACCACCGTGACAATCCTTCATTTGTGCTGACCTTTTCCTTTCCGGAACACAATGTCTTTTTCCAGTGATTGGTCTTTCCTGACAAATGGAAGTCTCACCACACCACCTTCGGGTTGTGTTCCTTCTAGGACTGGTGGGCGCACACTGGCAGTCCATGGTCCAGTCACTTCTCCTTGCCAACTCTGTGGTTGAATGCACTGTTCCTTCTTTCTTCCTCTTTGGTGTCCATATGAGGTGACTAAAAGATCCCCCTCTTAGTTCTCTCTTTTCTCTAGAGTAAATGGGCACAGTGATACCGACCTGACCACTGACTTGAGAGAATTCAATGAAATAGTGCGAGTAATGTAAGCAGCCCAGAACCCGAAAGTCCACGCTCAAGGAACAGAAGCTACTGTTAATATTAGACTTGCCCCTGTGCACTGGTTTTAGCCCAAAAGCCATCTCTTCTAGGGCTGAGGAGCCCTCGTGATGTAGCGATTACAAGTTGGAGTGCTAAACTTGAGATTAGTAGTTTGAAACCACTAACCACTCTGCAGGGGAAAGACGAGGCTTTCCAGGGTCAGAGCTTGCACTTTACTCGAGAGCCATCAGCGCCCTATGGAACTCATTTATTTTGGATTCTTTTGGATATGTCTCTTTGCCTCCGTGTGAAGACTCATATTGCCAGCGCGTTGAGATTGTCACCATGCTATGCCTGAGTGTGGTAGCTCTGCTACACGGCTGTTCAAGGGAAAGAGTTGGTCTTTACAGTGGAGGTGGGTGTCCAGAAGAGGAGGGAGGACTAGAATTTGTGGCTGCTGTGCTGGGGCAGTGGGTGAGGTGTTAGACTGCCAACGACAAGGTTAGCGGTTCTAAACTACCAGCTGCTCCTCGGGAGGAGGCAGCAGCTCTCTGTGCCTGATAGAGAGTTACAGTCTCAGAAACTCACACGGGCAGTTCTATGCGACTCCATGGCAGTAAATTTGGCGATTGGCTTTGGTGTCGGTGAATGATTACGTCCTTTACCCTGAGAGCAATAGAGCTGGATGGTGCCAGGCTACTCTCACCTACCACTTATATCCGAGATTCTATACAAGAATCCTGATTAAAAGGAAGAAAATACGAAGCATATTTTCAAATTCCTATTGATTACAGATTGCTTACTGGAACCAGGAAGCTAGATGGACCCATGAAATGATTGCCCTGAAGTAATCTTTAAACCTGACATTATATTTATATATCCCTTGGCATCTCCTTAAGACCAGTAAAGACTATTGGCCTTGTGCATTGTGTCTTTAAAAGAACTGTAGAAAAACCAAATCCAAATGCATTGCAGCCGAGATGATTTTGACTCACAGCAACCATACAGGACAGAGGAGCACTGGCCCTGTGCGCTGTCCGCGCTGTCACGGTGAATGGAAGAAGACTGCCACTGTTTTCTCCTGGTGGAGGGACTGGGGCGGCCTAAGCACCAGCCTTGTGGTTGGCCAGCAAGTGCTTCACTACTGCACTACCAGGGCTCCTTCAGCCATGGATCAAATTGACAGCAGCACTTAAAAGCTTCGGTAGGAGCCGGGATGGGGGTGGGGGAAGAGAGGAATGATTTAAGTTAATAAGGAGGGAATCATCTGGAAAAAGAGAGTGAGGCTGGGGTCACCAGTTGAAGAGTGTGCACAGGGACGGCTCAGTTGGTGTGTATCCATTGAACA
Source organism: Nesogale talazaci (assembly GCA_004026705.1). Lineage (NCBI taxonomy): Eukaryota > Metazoa > Chordata > Mammalia > Afrosoricida > Tenrecidae > Nesogale > Nesogale talazaci. The sequence continues at coordinate 47,851 of PVJH01003283.1, forward strand.
TGCTTTCCAATAAGAGCAAAAATAAAATAAATTATTTTAAAACACCATGTCTCAGGAATGTGTGAACTTGCAATCACATCTTCATTGATTCAGAAGGTCTCTGAGAATAAAAGCAGTTTTTTAGAAAATCCATTACAAAGAATCATGCTTTTCAGACCATTTTGAAGTTTATAAGAAACAGATGGCATATACTATTTCTTCTTAATGTTCTACAACTTCATTTTAAAAGAAATAATAAGAAGCAGGAAAAATAAGGGCACCAGCTATTATTTACTGAGGGGCATGGGCTCTGTTGAGAGCTTTATGTACAGTGTATCTCTTGTTGAACAATGCCTTCATAAGGTTATGTAACAACTTGGGTAGGCCATGATTCTCAGTGGTTCAGCAGATATTATGTAATTATCCTTCATATTGTGATTTGATGTGTGTATTCAATCAGTTGAAAGGGGAATTTCCTTAATATGGCCTGCTTCCAATATCTATGAATGTTCTGGCAAAGTTTACTTCCTCTCAATGTTGCATCTCAGTTTTTGAGGTGTGGGCCAGCAAACTGGCATCTGGTCTGTTGATTTTGGATTGGCTCGCACCTGTAATCACACAAGTTAGAAAAAGCCTCCAGCCTATTGCCTGACCCTAATCTGAATCCTGAAAATGTACCTCAAACTGAACCATGCTCATAGCCATCATCTTTACTTCAATTCATAGGTTAGAACTTCTGAGACTATCACTCTGCACAGGAATAGAAATCCTCGCCTTTCTCCCATAGAAAAGTTATTGGTTTTGAACTGCTTGTGGTTGACAGTGCAACACGTAACCTAATATGCGTTAGGGCTTCCTTACCGTTTAGTTCCATTGTCTCACAGAATTTTTAAACTCCATTGTCTGTGTATTAGAGAACACAGCCTGAGGTAGTGAGGTAATATTATGGTTCTCATTTTACAGATAAAAACATGTGGTTGGTTCAGTAAAATCAAGAGACTAGTTGATATATATAGCTGGTATATAACAGACTCAGAATTTCAACCCAGATTTGTTAGTGTTTTTGATTTAATAATTGGATTTTAAAGATCAATGTTGGGGCTGAGCCCCAGTGGTGTAAATGGTTAAGTGTGGGACTGCAGCCTGCAGGCTTGGCAGTTCAAATGCAGCTGCGGCTCTCAGGAGCAGCACTGGATAGGGCCTATAAACACCAGAGGCAGTAATGTCCCCCCCCCCCCAAAAAAAAAATAAAGATTAATGTTGTTAAGGGTTTCATTTTGCCTGGATCCACAGTAAATACTGATGGAAGCCATAGTCAAGAAATGAGACTCCGTACTGCATTGGGCAAATCTGCTGGACAAGACCTCTTTACAGTATTGAAGATCCAGCATGTCACTCTGCAGGGTCATGTGGCCATGGCATTTACAATCCCTTCCCAAGCATCTGCAAATGGAAAACTAGTAAGGAAAACTGCACTTGATTATGATGTGGATGAATAATATTGAAAATATTTGGACTGCCAGAAAAATAAACAAATCTGTCTTGGAAGAAATACACCAGAATGCTTCTTAAAGGCAAGGACAGAGATCTTTTGTCTGTGTACTTTGGACTTGTTATCAGAAGAGATCTGTCCCTGCAAAAGGACATTATAGTTGGCAAAAATCTCTCTCTCTCTCTCTCTCTCTCTCTCTTTCAATCTGCCATCAAGTCAATACTGACTTATAGTGACCCTATAGGATAATGCAGGATTGTGCCTGAGTTTCCAAGATTCTAACTGTGTATGGGAATAGAAAGCCCTATCTTTCTCCCTGGGAGCACGTGTGGGGTTCAAACCACTGACCTTGTAGAGCACAGCCCAATGTGAAACCACTGTGCCACCCGGCTCCTTGGTGAAGAAGAAAACCAGCAAAAAGAGGAAGATGGATGGGGCCAGTGGCTGCAAACATAGATTCAGACATAGTAACAGTTGTGAGGCTGTGCAGGATCGGGCAGCATTTCGTTTGGTTATACGTAGGGTCACTTTGAGTCAGACCAGACTTGACAGCAACAGGTTTGGTCCTGGTGGTTTTTAGCTTTGCTTAGCAACCCTATTCCATGTTCATTAATAAACAAAAGATACTTCCCTATATGCAAGGACTGGCCCACTGGAAGTTATGAGCTTTATTTTAATGATTTCTGTTTTATTTAATTAAACAAACTTGGAATGACAGTGCTAAAGATTTCACGTCTGATTTGAGCTGATAGACCACAACAGCGTCATGTACTAATGTTTTCCAGTTCCTCCCTCTACTTAGACTCACAGTGACCCTGAAGAACATAGCAGAACTGTCCCTGTAGGTTTCTGAGACTAATAACTCTTTACCAGAGTAGAACGCCTCATTTTGGCCCCTGGTGATAGGCTGATAGTTTTAAACTCCCGACTTTATGGTTTACAGCCCAGTGCATCACCCACCATGGCACCAGGGCTCCTGTCTGGTGTAAGCCATTGGGTTTCTCCTTTCCTGGGCAACCTGACGTGTACCAGGTCCCATCACAGCAGGCTTGGAGTACAGTTTGACATGCTGCAGGGAAGACGCACTTCTCATCTCCTGCTGCACACTGACAGGCACTGCTGTGGATATATTTTTAGGAGCTCTGTATGAATCACCCTAGGGGTCTGTGTTTTACGTCTTGGGCTGCTAAGCATAAGTGGAGCAGTTAGCAACCACCAGCTGCTCCAAGGAGACAGAGGAAGCTTTCTCCTCCATCAAGCATTCCGCCCTTGGAAACTCACAGGGGCAGTGCGACTCTTCCCTCCAAGTTCATTGTGAGCCATCCTCAAATCAATGAGAATGAGTTTGGTTTGGCTTCTTGAGAGAAAAGCCTGATGATCTACTTCTGAAAGAACCCCCCCACCCCCACCCCATGGGAACCCCTGTGAAGTGGTTCTCAGCTGCATGTGCCGCCATCTGTCCTGGTGACTCTAAGGCGTCTGGTTCCTGGTGACATAGACCAGATGGAGGGGGGTGCACTCTTGCCCCACCCTCTGCACCGCCATGCTGTGCAATAACCTCTCAGAGAGTGCGGGGGATCAAGATACAACCTGTTGTCAGACTTTATTAAAATGTAGCATCTGTACAGAAAAGAACCTAAATGATAAATGCTCAGCTTGGTGAATTTTTCAAAAAATGAATCCACTTGTGTAACCAGTCCCCAGATTAAAACAATACAAACTGAACCGAGCCTAGACGTGTCCTGTGTGCCATCCATTTAACTGTACCCTTCCATGGATAATTTGTGACTTCTGATGACTTTGATGAATGTTGGCTGCTTCTGGGGTTCATCAGAAACCAGTGAGCAAAGACTTAGTGAGTCTGGTTCCTTTTGTGTAACACCATCTTTGTGAGTGATTGCTATATTATTGATACTTATACTTCATTATTCTTATTTCTGGGTAGCATACCATTGTGTGAGTACAGCATATTTTAGTTACCCATTCTTCTGTCTGTAGGATGTTGTAAACGGTAAGTTATTAAACATCTTTGTCCATCTCTCTTGGCAGATGTCTGTTGGATATGTGCATATTGGATGAAACTTCTGGAGCATAGTCTGTGCATATATTCAGCAATGGTGGATACCACGACTCATATTTCCAAAGTGGTTGTACATTCTCATCAGTGGTTTAGAAATGTGGACACAATTGTTATAGTATTAGAGATTTGTGTTTGTTTGTTTATGTCCCAGGTTCCCCCAAATACCGATATCATGCCTGTGTTACTCTGGATTGACTAGAGAAACAGATCCAAGGAGAGTCATTTGTGCATAAGAAAGAGTTTTATATACAAGAGCAATTCAATACTGAGAAAACATCCCAGCCCAGTTCAAATCAAGTCCCTATGTCTGATATCAATCTATACATTTCTCTTCAGACTCAAGAATCACATGCAACGGCACTGAATGCAGGAAGACCACAGGCCAGTGGGTGGGACGTCTTGGGGGTCCAGTGGCAGTGGAGGCATCTCAGCACTGGCAGGTCTCCACGTAGCTCTTCCAGCTCCAGGCTCTAGCGTAGCTCCAGGTGTCTTCTCACCAGGAATGCCTCACGGGGAGTGTCTGTGTGTCCCACCTCCATCGAGCTATTTATCTCCTTAGCATCTTTAAATGAGATCATCAGGCTGTGATTGACAGGCTAAACTCCATCCCACTCACTCTTAAATCTCAGATTGACCACAGATTATGTAACTACCACAATGCCCAAGACCAAGATTCTGACCTCTGACAGCCTCTTGTGTGTGCTGATTAAGAGTTCATGGCTGAAAGTAACAGAAGCCAACTCTTGCTAGCCTTGGCCACAGACTCTCAAAGTGGTGCAAGGTAATTCAACTCTCCCATAGTACGTCTGCATGTGTCAGAATGGGAATTTACTCTGGGAACAGGGGAAGGTAGGCGGTAATTTTGCAGGAGCCTCACAGCTTTGGAGACTGGAGAGCCACCGCGGCACTCTCCAATGCAGGGGCCTGCCTATCAAAGTCGTTCTGCTTCAAACAGCATCACTCTCGATTCCTTATTCCGTCTTTGTCCTGCAAAGAAATCCCAACTGACTGAGCTTCTGCGGGGGCCTCTTCTCTCCCTGGATTAGGCTTGACAGTGGGAGCTCTGTAGTGGGAGGTGGTCACCAGACTAGTCCTGCAGCTCTCATGCACCAATCCCAAACCCAAACCCAATAAACAGCAACTGAGTCAATTCTGATGCTCAGTGACCCTGTAGGACAGAGTGTATGGCCTTTGTGGGTTTACAAGACTGTAACTCTTTATGGGAATAGAAAGCCTCATTTTTCTCCTGAGGAGCAGCTAGTGGTTTTGAACTGCTGACCTTGCAGTTAGCAGCCCAATGTGTGACCCACTATGCACCAGGGCTCCTTTACTCACCAAATACAACCAAAATAAATACCAAACTCATTGCCATCAAGTCGATGCTGGCTCAGAGTGACCCTCTAGGGCAGGGTAGAACTGCCCCTCCGACTTACTTTGTGCAGCTGTAACTCTTCACAGGAGTAGAAAGCTTTGTCCTTTTCCTGAGGAAGTGCTGGCTTTGAATTGTTGACCTTGTGGTTATTAGCCCAATGCATCTGCATGTGACCAGAAAGGAAAGCAGATATAGGGCATCCCAAAGATGGTGCTACCCACCCAAAGTGAAAGATATGCGCAGAAATAATGGCCTTGGGAGCAAAATCAGACTTTTGTGATGGCTGGAATTCAGGACCCAAGCTGCAACACAGACGGCAGTGGGACTGGGCCATCTGGCTCAGCCGTTTCTAAGCTGGTGAACTTCTAAGCTAAGTGCCTACCTGGTGCCCTGGAGTCAATGAGGATTCACAGGCTTTCTGAGGCTGTCAAACTTTACCAGAGCAGATAGCCTGTCTGTCTCCACAGGAGGGGCTGATGGTGGCTTTGAACAGTGGACCTTGTGGTTAGCAGTCTGACCCTTACCTAACAGTACCACCAGGATTCTTTTGCTGGTACCTAAGTCTGCATTCTAGTTGCAAGAAAGGAAAAGGAAGCTAAAAGAAGGTTTGCAGTGATTATGCCTGATCTTTCACTCTGCTGTGAACCGATCCAATCAGACTGTCTCAGAGTTGATGATCTGATCAGATGAGCTCAATAGTTAAAAGGCAGAGGCTGGAGGCAGCAAAACCTGGTTTATTTATACTTTCTGGATGAAACTTCATGCCCTGGCTGCTGTATCCATAAAATGCTGATAAACGTCCTGCTTCATGAGGTCGTGGCAGTGGTCTCGACTCACCGAACCCTCCATGTGACTGAGCACTGACCTGAAGTTGCTCAGTGCTCATCTTGACAGGAGCGGGTGGGTCACGGGTCTTTCTCCTGGGGAGCTACTTACGCAGTGTGCTTGAGTCTCCAGCTGGGAGGGTGGCAGCTGCTGCATTTCTTGTTTGCACAGTGAGGGACCTCACCAAACCCTAATCCACTCGCTCACACCCTCAAGTCATTTGTGACTCATAGCCACCCGCTGGGACAGAGGAGAACTGCCCTGTGGGTTTCTGAGACAGAAACTCTTTCTGGGAGCAGATGCCCTCATCTTTCTCCCCAGGACTCCTTCAGGAATTCCATGCACCAGCTACATGCTGATGTTTTGAATTTGTTTCTTCCTGAGAGCAGTGGTATAAGGAAACAGGCTTTAAAAAATGTTATTTCCTCTCAGAACGACTGAAAAGAGCTTTAATAAAACTACATGTGTTTCTGCCTCAGCAACCTTTGCCTCCTCCTCTGCCCTGGCCCAGGTACATGTTCATCCACAGGAAATCCCGAGTGTGGTGCCGTGTGCAGTGCGAGGCACTTCCCACTCAAGGTGATTCCACAGCACAGGCGAGAACTGCCCCTTTGAGTCTTGGCGATAATCTTTCTGGGAGCAGACCACTACATCCAGGTCTTTTAACCTGCTGCCCGCTGGGTTAACAGCCAGGCCATACTCTTAGCTGTTGGTGGAATCTGTTCCTCCTTACCCACCGAACCTTTGTTCCAGGAGCAGGCTCCAGGCCTCAGGTTCTTCTCTCTTTAGGAGTCTATCTTAGGATGGGTTCTCTTCCACAGGCTCTGCAGGCCTACAAGCAAATTGTCTTTCAGAGGCCACTCCCATCCGGTCCCCAGGGATGAGACTGTGGCTCCAGCTGCCTTCTCTTCCCGGCACAGGCACCTGAGGTGGTCAGTGAGGCCAGGCCGGGACTCCCCCTGGGAAGAGGCTTCCTGGGAGATGACACATGAGACAGGCATGTCCAGAGGAAGGCCAGGCTGGCCACGGGCCAAATTGCTATGGATGCTTCTTGCTGGAGCCAGAGGCTGCTCTTTGCTTCTGCAGGGGTGCCTGGTGGCAGCTGGTGGCCAGAGCCTGGGTTTCTGGCTTAGTCTGGAGGAGGAGAGGACACACATCAGAAGCAAGATGATGACATTTTCCCAGCCCCCGTGCCGTGCGTGTGCAGAGGAACTGAACAGCTGGCTCGCCCTTACCTTTGCAGCCCAGTGCAGTCACAATGTGGCCACCAGGGCCTCCGAAGAGTTCAAGGGGATGGGGATGGTGGTTTCTGAAGCTTATACATTGGTCTCCCGCAGTCAGGGCCCGGCCTCCCAGACAGCTGCCGCTGCTTTCTAGGCTCCTGCTCAGAGTCCAGCAGAATCCAGGGCCTGAGGTCCTGACACTGTACAGCCAAACTGAGCCCCGCAACCTGACATTGAAAAGTGTTCCAGTTAGAAATCACTAGAGATTTAGAGAAAATGTGTCCTAACCCCCAACCTTTACTGATTGACTCTCATAATGCTCTGCCAAACAAAGATTAAGAAGGCCCAATCTGTTGTGCTCCAGCTGTTTCTGACATATAGCAACAACCCCGACAAGATGGAGGAGAACTGCCCCAGGTAGTCAGTGGTCTCCATACCGTCATCCTCATGGAAGCTGACTGCCATATCATTCTCCCATGGCCTAACTGCTGGCTTTGAACTGCCAACCTTTGTGTTTGCAGCCAAGCACGCATGCAGATGCTCCTCTGGTTCCTGTGCCCTGAATTCCAGCACAGACCTTACACTTCTCCACCTCCCTGGTGCTCTGTGCCAGACTATGGCCCTGGCCCTTGGAACCGGCTCAGAGTGGAACTGTGCACAACTGGACTTCCATTAGGCTACTTGGCCTTTCTTCCCTGATGTCTCCTTAATGGCCTCCAGCCTCCAGCCAGCAGTCCACTGTCGTCATATTTATACCACCCATATATCCCATTCCTCTTTGACCCCCAACTTCTGCACTGGGAAGGGCCACCCCTAACTTGCCTGTGAATACTTCAACCTGTATACCCAAGCTCTGGCCTCACCTCCTCACAGCCAGCTGCCCTCTTAGACCTGGCATGAAACACTGGTGATGGGGTTTAATCTGCTAAGGACAGAGACCCAAGCAGATGCAGTAAGTAGGACCCTTTGGGCAGGAAGCCTGGGATCTGAGGTAGCCAGGATGGGGTCTAAAGAAGGCAAGGCATGAGTCCAGATAGGCACATTCCCTTGACCCCTCTGAAATGGACTGAGTATGTCCAATCCAAAAGATATGCTGAAGTCTTAACTGCTGTACCTGCGAACCCCCAGAGGTACACTGAAGCCCTAACTCCTGTACCTGCGAATGTGATGTCGTGTGTGTGTGTGTGTGTGTGTGTGTGCGCGCGTGCACATGCATAGTACAGGGCCTTTCTATGAGGTTACTGTCAGAGAAGCTATATTAGGGGAGTAGAGGGTTCTTTGTCTCGATTCCCTCGAAGCAGCATCTTTAAAAGGGAGGAACCAGCAGGGTGTCATACACACAGGTCATGCTCGCATGCTACCTGATGGACCAGGCCCTTCTGCAAGTCCTGCAATGCCCAGCAACCTCTGGGTGCAGTTCGTGGTCATATGCTTGATTGCCACCTCAAAAACTGGCTGCTCGGACCCTGTCCAAGTGCCTTGGAAGAAAGGCAAGGAGACCTTTCTGAAAGATCAGAGCTGTTGAAAAACTAAGCAAACCAACCGATGAACCCAAATCCTCCTCTGACCAGGAAAAAAGGGCATTTCTATTGTATGAAATGCCCAGAAAACCTAAAGTAACCAGGATGGCTAGCAGCCACTCGGAGCTACAGGAGAGCTGGGAGCCTTTCTTTCTCAAGTCCTCCATAGGCATAGCTTGGCAGGGCCCCTGTTTGTCTTTCTAGTCTCCAGCACCATAGACCATGCACTTCTGTTCCCTAAAGCCATGGACTATGTGCTGTTTTGTTAGAGCAGTCTTAGGGTAAGAAGTCAGAGTCCTACACCCTTGGAGCCCTAGGAGAGCAGAGGAAGGCCAGAGGGGACACGAAGCTGCTTGTCCCCAAGAAGGGCACAGGTCTTCTATCTGGTGCCACTTCAGAAACTGGTGCTGGTAAATATAACGAGAAGCCATTACCAAAACCTTGAGCTTAGACTTCCCTTTCTCCTAAGGGAAAAGAAGTCCAAGACAGTAGGGGCATCTTCCAGATGCAGGAAAGCAGAGGAGGGAGAATTTGGTACCTGGGCAGGGGCCAATGACTTCATCTGGACCTCCAGGTAGGACTCACTTCCACAATCCATGTTTTCTGTTGTTCCCTAATCTCTGCTTGGCAGGATCCCAAAAACTGCATCCACATTTCTGTTTGCTTTCTCGTTTGATGAGGAGACTGGTGGAGTGGCTGATGGTGACAAGTTGGGCTGCAATCCCCAAAGTCTGCAATGCAAACCACCATGCACTCTGTGGGAGAGAGAGGGCTTTCTCATTCAGGAGAGAGTCACAGTTCTACCCTATTCTCTAAAGGTCTCCAGGAGTCAGAATTTGCTGGATGGTGGTTTGTGTTTGATAAGTTTCTGCCTCATCTCTGAGCTGGCCACAGCAAGCCTGCAGAACAGAGTTCTTGTCCCTTTTCACAAAGATCGGTCATGTTTTTGAGAAAGTGCTTTCAGCCTCCCTTCCTCTGGCTCGCACACGCTGTACCCCTTCGCACCTGGTCTTCCAATGGTGTTTGTCAGAAGCCTCGGTGCCCCACACTTGCTACCTAGATGTTGACTGTTACGTGACCATCCCAAGGACCTGCCTCCCAGAATCTGGAGTGTCCGTTGCTATAATTACAATGCTCATGGATTTAACCTAATGTAAAAGCCCATGCTTTCCAAACTCCCTGAGTGAAGACTCAGAGGGGCTGAACTCATCGGCTTTTTCAATCATGATGTTCTTGTCTAAACTACACCCCAGGTCCAGATTTGTACCGTTCATTTTTTAAATGATTTAAAAATGATTTAAAGGGATTTCTTTTCCTCTCTGCAAAATACTAAACAAGTGTTTCTGCATCTGGAACCACAGACTTTCCACTAGTTGCCTTTGACTCGACTTGTTGATGGGAACATGCTCTAGAGGGTTCTCAAAAGGCTGATTTTCGGGAAGCAGATCTCCAGGCCTTTCTTTGAGGACCCCTCTGGGTGCACTCAAATGCCCACCTTGTTGCTGCAGCCAAACACATTAACTGTGCCTCATTCAGGAACTCCCAGATCTTCTATCTAAGCCAAAGAAACTGAACTCACTGCCATGGAAGTGAGAACAACTTCCAGCGACCTTATAGGTCAAGGTAGCACTGTCCCCATGGCTTTCTTCCCAGAGAGGAGTAGCTGGGGGTATAAGCTGCTGAGAGGAGAGAAGCCCAGCACATAACCACTAGGCACCAGGGCTCCCCACACCCACTCCAGTCTCCCACAAATGGACTTCACTTTGTCACTGAAAGCTGTAGGGCTGAGATCAAGAGAACAGGATGGAGACGACGCTGGTGGCTGTGAGCCAGCCAATGGCCTTTGTGTCCAGCCTGTCTTCAGGGGTGGGGCTGTGCGTCCAGCTTGAGCTCCTGTTCTGGAACTCTGTATGGAAATCAGGTCATGCATTTGAAACGCTAAGAGGATTTTGCACACTGGTGATAAGCCATTGTTAGTGAGTGAAAAGAGGCCAGTCTTAAATGAAATAAAGCCACTGCTTCTGCCACAACCAAACTCCAGCTGCCATCCAATCCACTCTGACTCATGGTGGGCTTGTGTATGTCAGGGAAGAACTGTGCCCCAAAAGGTTTTCATTATCATCATCATCATTATTATTTTTAACTTTTTATTGTGTGATGGGGGTGGCTTAGGGAGCAGATGGTCAGCTTTACATTCAGTAATTCATACACATTTTGCTTCATTTCATCCATTGCCATTCAATGTAAAACCACTCATCCCACCTCCCCCTGAGGATCCCTCCTCCATTCCTAATTCTCAATTCTTCTGATCTCAAATGGTTGATCCACCTCAGTAGTATTGCTGTTCTCTTTACAGACCTCTCTATTGTCTTACTGAAAATTGCACCACAGGGATGAGTGCACATCCCAACCTGAATGGTGACTCAGGGTCAGTCTTAGGAGTTCCTGTATACCTAGGAGTTCTGGTCCACATTTTTCTCATATTCTATCTGGGACTTTCTACTGATCCCTTTCAGAGCCATTGGTAGCAGTAGCTGGGTACCAGTTGGTTCTTCTGTTCTCAGGATCAAAGAAATTGATGCCCATGTGGTCTATAAATCCATTGAACTGTAAACAGTTCCATGTATCTTTGATTTTCCTCACCCTTCTGTCTTCTGGGCAAGGAGAGAGCAATAGTTGCATTTTATTTGGCCCTCACAAGCTTTGACAGCATCAAATTCTACTCACCAAAGTAGGACATAGATCATTGCCTTTGTGGACTGTGTTTTACCAATTGACCTTGGTGGTTCCCAAGACTTTGGAGTGATTCCCGAGGCCCAGAGACATAGCCCCTCAAAGCATTTGGTTATGTCTAAGATTTTATAACTTTGCCTTCTGTATGCTTCAATACATTCATGTATATATGTGTATATATATGGTAAATACTCAATCATGTACAATTATCCTCCATCAAATATATATATATATATATATATATATATATATATATATATATTTGTGGATATACTCCCCATTGTTATTGTTAATACATGACAGAATTTACCTCTGTTGTCACTGGCTGGATTTTCAGAAATAGATGGCTAGACCTTTCTACCAAGGCTTTTCTGAATTAAACAAACATTCAACCTTTGTGTCAGTAGCTGAGCTTGTTAACTGTTACTGCCAGGAACTCCTGCTGCTACTTCAGTAGCCAGGGACACAGTGATTTTTCTATATCCCTGTGAAGCAACCCTCATCCAGGAATCCCTCTTCTCTTTCCCAAGAACACCTCCAAAGCTTCTGTGAGGTAAATCATGTTCTTCTTTTAAAAACCTTGTTAGTAAAACACATATAACAAAATGTATGGCAACTCCCACTATTCATATGTATAGACTAGTGATATTAATTACACTGGCCATGCTATGCCACCACGACCCCTATCCATGTTCGGGATGTTCCATCCTGCCTGGAAGGTGCCCTTTCTTTCCTAGAGTTCCTCTACTGGGTAGAGATGGCATGGCGTACTATGAACTATTTCCCGAATGCGTTAGTGACCAATTACTACTTAACAAATGACCACAAGGTTCATGGCTGAAAGCAACACATTTTTATTAGTGCTGTTTCTATTGGCCAGGAGAGGGTCTCATTGGGGTCTCTTATTCAAGGTGTCAGCCAGTACTGGGGTCTCATTTGAAGGCTCAACTGAGGGAGATACTATTTCCAAGCTCATGGAGTTGTTGGCAGAATTTGACTCCTTGCTGGCTGTTAGTCCACCTGCCCTCTGTACCTCGTCAGGGGGTTATTCCAACATGACAGCTTTCTTCAGCAAATGTGCAAGCTGGGAAGGTGCTAGAGTACTCTTCAAGCAAGACAGAGGGTATAATCTATTGTAATTTAATCATGAAAGTGACCTCTCTTCAACTTTGTGTAGCCTGTTCGTTACAAGAAAGTCACTTCTATGTCATGTTTGAGGTCCTGGGCTCAGTCATCCTTGAAGCCCCTTCAATCGCTGGATTTGTAATTACTGGACACACTACCTGCCACCACCCCATCCATTCCTCGCCACCCCAAACCCACACCTACACTACTTCTTTTTAAATTTTAACTCTACAGAAGCTGAGTTTTATGTCACCTGTAAGCAAAGGAAAATATTCTAACCCAGTAAGCCAAACCCAGTTCACTGCCATCAAGACAATCCCGACTCATAGTGCCCGGTAGGGCAGAGGAGGGCCTGTAGGCCCTGTGACTTTCTGAGACTGCATCTTTTTTTCTGGGAGTAAAAAGCTTCATATTTCTTCTGCAGAGTGGCTAGTGGTTTTGAACTGCTTCCTTTGTGATTTGCAGTCCACCGGTATCCAGTAAATATTTGAAAAGGATAGTGAGGACATGCCAAAGCATTTGCTCAACATCTTGAGAACTCAGAATCCTCTGAATTCTAGAACTGATACCCAGCGGGGTGGCAAACTTTTCTGTCAAGAGCCAGATAGGACATGTTCTAGGCTCTGTGAATTGCACCATCTCAGAGGCAATTAATCAACGCTGCCATTGAAGGGGAGAGAGGTTGTCAACAATGCATGAAGGAATGTGGCCGTGCCTCAATAAAAGTTCTTTATCAACCCAGGCAGCTGTCTGGGTTTGTCCTGAAGGCTGTCTGTGTTAACTGCTGCCTTCGGGCGCCAGTGAGTCTGGGAGGGACTACCAATTTATGAACATGAATTAATACATATATAAGAACAGGCTAGTGAGCTGAGGGCATATGCCTGCAGGATTGGGAGTTTGCTTTTAATACCTTTGTTCCCACCATCCCTCTTCTCTTTATGCGCCACATTAGTTTTTCTGGGTTCAACTTTATCTTTGTTGTAAGAGCTCCCTGAGTGCTCCTGGCTCCTAACCAAAAGGGTGGTGGTTCCAATCCCCCCGATGTGCCTGGTGATATGCTCCCAAAGGGCTGGAAACCCCCCTGGAGTCAACCAAGCGTTCCTCTGGAACACACAGAGTCTGAACTGACTCCCCAGCACCTGGTGGTGGTGGGTGGCTGCCCTGCAGGTTGTTTCTTCTTTTCTTGCTAGCAGTTTAGTCTTTCTCCTTTACTTCCCCACTTTGTCTTACAGCGTGAGACAAGAGTTCAGAAAGAGGGGGATGTGAAGGTTAAAGAGAAAAGCAGACAGACCCTCCCCCCCTTGCTCATCACCTTAAAGAGCTGTAGGAGCAGAGAAGCATCAGGACACATCCCTGGGGCAGCAGGGGAAAGGATTCTATGCATGGGAATTTGTGGTACTGTAGGGACTGCTCAGAGAAGCTAAGTTCCAGGAGGACCAGGACTATGCTGGGCCATTCCTCAATGATCCCACAGCAAACTCTTTCCAACTGAATCAGTGCTCTGAGCCCTTGCAGCTGGTATTCTGAGTGACTTCAAAAAGGAAAGCTCACTTTATTTCCATGCTGCTAGACTCTGCTTCTTTAACTTAGCTCAAGGCCAGCTGTAGAGAGTCCCTCAGCTGGAGATGGGAGGGGCCATCCTGTCCTGGTACTCTTTTTAAGTGACTTCCCTGGAGGAGGCTTTGCATGCATTAAACACTAGGTTGACAGAGGCTTAAGCATCTTTTAGAGGAGTTATGAAGTGGCCACTGCCAATGAGGACCACAGGAAACTGGGCACAAGAAGGATGAGCGAATTAGCTCCTGTCTTTGAAGCCCAGGAGAGACAGAGCCAGGGGCTGCTAGAGCTCCATCCCAAAGTGACCAGACCATTGGGGAGGATGTTCTAGGACATATCATGCCCCTCCTCCCCCACTAGGCAGCACTGCAATTCCCCAACCATGACCCCTTGTCTGCAGCTGTGTGACCACGTAGAAGGTTCCTCTCTGTGCCTCTGTTCTCTGATCTGTGTGGCGAAATAATGATATGCACGCAGAAGTACATTTGAACAGAGCTAGGTCCTACAGTCAACTGGAAAATCATGTCCAACGTGCCACTGATAAAACACCTTTAATTTGATCAGAATTCTGTGGTCCATGCAGGCTACCCTGTGGTGCCCACATTTGCATTGAGCAAGTGTCCAAAAAGTCATGCCATTCTGCCTCCCACATCATTATCTCAAGCCTGGAAGGTTGGTTGGTGAGGGGTGGTGAGGCACACGCTTGTGTGTCCTTGCTGGCCCGTGGACTTTGTTCTGTTTGCCTATGGACGTTCTTTCACCTCTTCACAAGGGCCAGTGCATTTGGTAAACCAGAGGGCCAGCAAGACAAGGAAAAGTTCCCATGACTTGGAGTCACACAATGGCCACAAGAGACCCCCACTTCACAAAGATGGCTCCAGACTAGGCAACCATTAGCTCTCGTCTATGGCAAGCTTGTCCTGCCTGCACAGCAGCTAACAACCCTCTCTATCCACGTCGATGATTTCTAGTGGGAAAGAGTGGTGAGGTTGTGGCACTGCATGCGAGGAGTGGAGTGGAGTGAGAAAGTTACCATGTTCTCAGAGAGGTGTGCCATAGAGTCAACCAACATTCAGCCGACTGGGTAGTGCTTGGCCCAGTGCTAGTGCTCACTCGGGGCGGGTCAGTCCATATCGCTGCAGTCTTTATGTCTTTGGAGAGAGCCTCAGTGGCACAATGGTTAAGCTCTTAGCACTCATCACAAGGTTGGAGGTATATAAGCTTTGAAGCTGCTCCTTGGGATGGAAGACCTGGCACTTGCTCTAGGCAGAGCACAGCCTGGATCTGATGGGCTCTGCTACTCTGGCTACTTTCTGAGTCTGAATGCACCCATGCCAGCTGCCAACAACATAGCTTTGGAACCCCATGAGCTTGACCAGTAATTACTCAAAGTGCCCCAGATATTGTCAACATGCTACCTACTCCGTCTATATCTCCCTTTGGAATTTCCGAGCTCCTATATGCTCTGGTCCCCACCAGCCTGGACCTGAGTCTCCTTGCTGGGGGGGGGGGGGGGGGAGGCCCTGGAAGCTGAAGCCAGCTTCATCTGTGCCAATAGGGAGGAAAGTGCCACTATAAGAAGAAGGACAGGTGAGGGACAGCGCTGAAGTGCCATCCATCCTGTCTTCAGCACTGCCCTGTGGGATGGGGCTCCAACCCCAACTCAAACTCAATGCCATCTGGCTCCTGTCAACTCATGGCAGCCTGGTGGGACTGTGGGTTCCCAAGACTACCAGTGTTTACAGGAACAGAAAACTTCTGCTTTCTCTCACAGGGCAGCTGGTGGGTTTGAACTGCTGACCTTTTGGCTAGCAGCTCAGCATAATTTATACAGCATCAGAGCTCTGTGGCGGTAACAAAGGCACCCAGTGTTTGCCATCTATTCCACTCCATTTCCTCCCTTCCTAACGTGTGCCTTTCACCTGCCTTGGCAATTCCCTTGTGCTTCTGGGAGTCCTGGCTAAGGCAGAGAAGGACTGGGAGGGGCCTTTGAGTGGCCATGGAGGCTGATGTGGGGTCTATGAGGGGTGCAAGGCAAACTCTGGGACTGAGATGGAGCAAGGGAGTCAGAGAGTTTCTGTTGTGTGGGCCAAATGCACACAGACCTGGATTTGACAATTGGAGAAACTGAGGACTGAGAGGAAAAGCGACTTGGCTGGGGGCCAACAACTTCCTCATGGGTGGGATTTCATGCGCAATTTGGCCCTTTAAAGCTGCCCACTAGGGGCTGAGCCCTGGTGGCTTAAGTGGTTGAGTGCGGGACTGCGGCCCACGGGCTTGGCAGTTCAAATCCAGTGGCACTCTCAGGAGCAGCGCTGGGTAGCTCCCACGACCACAGAGGGCAGTGATGCCCCCCCCCAAAAAAGCTGTCCACTAAAATATGTGTGGGGTTCTGCGTCAGTGAATGTCTACCCCCTGCCCCCAAGCCACCTGGCTCTAAGGCAGTTTCTGTGAACATTCTGCCTTGTATGCCCCCATACAGGTGCATGTATGACCTGTAGATTAACCTCTGGGGCTCTGTGCCCCCCACATTGTCGACTTCTGTTATGAAGGCCCACCATGACCGCCTTTGTCTGGTCTTGACTGTCATGGGAGATCATCTCTTCTCCCTCCCTTCCCCAATAGGACACTCAACAGAGATGAGAGCTCGCTGCCCAGAGCTCTTCCCCTTCTGACCTGCCAATGCACTGGACGCTCCCATGAGCCAGTGGGTAAAGGGTGGGGCATGGCGAACCCTGCATTTCAAAGAAGCTCCCAGGCACTTGCTGCAATTCTGTGGCCCACAATTTTTGAACCTTTCTCCTTGCTTGTCCTGTTAAGCTTCCACTCAAATGTCACTCCCCTCCCCCCTTGCAATGTGCAGTAACCTCTTGGCAGATGAGCTCTTTTGTGCACACTCTCTCCTCCCTGGCAGAGCTCGTTATGCCTGGGGCTGTGCGCCCTTCAATAGTGCCGCAGGTTTTGTTTTGCAACCCTGGCTTGTCACACCTCTGCCCTCCCCAGCCTACCATCCACCAGCAATGGCGCATTGTTTGTGCTGGGCTTGGGCTTGGACTCAGGCCCCTCGGAACATTGTCCTATTTATCTACAACTGTGAGGGAGACGCTGTGCGGCTGCAGTTGGTGGGGCTTGGAGCTTTAGCATGCCAAGTTGAGAGAGATGGAACGAATTACTTGAGGTCATAGAGCTAGTAAGTGACCAAACCCATTAAATTTCACCTATCACCTACCAAAGCCCAAGTTCTTGTGCACTGTGTATTTGTAGACTGAGTGAACAAGTAAATGAATGAGTGTGGGGGTAGGGTTGGGGGTGGTGGTGGTGGTGGTGGTGGTGAATGAAGAAGCTGAGGAAAAGATTGATTCCGTGTGGCATGCTCCACAAGCGGAGGAATTCACTTGCTTTGGCTGGAGGTGGGGCTAGATCTCCCCCAGGCTTGCCTTCTTCCAACCTTCGGTTTCCTTGAACTCCTTCCACAGAATTGAGACACCACCCACGGAGAACAGGGAAACTGACATCTTCCATCCCAGCTATCAGTCTTCATCGCCCCCAGGGTTAGTCCCCAGCATCTTATCTGCACTCAGTAGATGCTACCCCACCCAGAGGCGCAGAGGGAGGAGAGCTGCGCTGCACAGCCTCCTGAGGGTGGGTAGGGGGTGGGTACTGAAATGCAGAGCTGCCTTTTATGAAAGTGCAGTGGCCGACGTGGAAACAGGCAGCTGTTGGCCCTTATTTCAGCGGAGCAGCTTATCTCAGATCATCTCCTCAATCACAGACCCTTAAACAGCTTCTGACAATCAATTCATATCCCTGCGCCTGCTCCTGCTGTCGCTGCGGCTGCTGGGAGGGGGAAAGAGCGAAGTACCGTATTTGTCGGTGTATAAGCAGCAACTTTTCTGTAGGCACTGGGCCTCTGATGTGAGCCCACCTTTGGCTCCTGCAGGAGGGCCGCACAGTAATGGTAGCAGATATGTCAAAGGAATCCTGGTGGCCCAGTCAGGTCAGCATTAGAGTGCTCATGAAAAGCTCACCTGTTCACACCCACGAGCTGCTCTGTGGGAGAAAGATGAGGCTATCTGCTCCCATTAAAAAATGTACAGCCTTGAAAACCCCAGTACAGGGTTGCTATGGGTTGAAATTGACTCCGTGGTAGTGGGATGTGCCAAGTGCAAAGTGGTGAACTAAGCTTGGCTGCTCTCTCAAAAGCAGGAGGTTTGAGCCCATGTAGAAGAGCCTCAGAAGTGAAGTCTGGCCATCCACATGTAGAACACCAGCTGCTGGAAACCCTGTACTGTGCTATTCCAACATATGTGGGTGGCCAGAGGTTGGGGTACACACAAAAGCAAGTGTTTGTTTTCATTTCAAAGGCGAGGAAACAGACGCAGAGAAGTTAACTGACTTGCCCAAGTCCATTCCACAGAGAGGAGACCCTTGATGTGTGTGATTCTGGGTGAGAGGACGTCGCAGGCGTCTAGCATGTAGACACTGGAGGAAGGAGTTACACGAAGGGTCTCTAGGCAGGGTCCCCTTGTACTGCTCCTTGCAGGCGCTCACCGGGAGTAGGCAGCCATGAGGGTTCATGATTTTCATGGCCACACCACGTGCTGGACTAGCAGGGCCCCATTTAGTCCTTCTGTCAGGGCTGGCAATCAGGCCATGGAAGACAGATCCCTCTCTTCACGGCAATCAGCGTCTTTGCAGCCCCTCCCGGTTCTCCAGTCCCAAGCTTTTCCTTGGGGGCTCCAGGGCTTTGTGTGATGCCAGAGCATTACTCCTGGGACCCTGTCTTCCCCACAGGCTCCAGAGTCATCTCTCAGAAGTTCCCCTGCATGGGTTCTCTGTCTCGTTTGATCTTTCTTGTACTCCGACCTGTGCCTGTCAGGAAGTAGGACGCTCAGAAAAGCATAGAGAAAGGCTTTTGTCAGGAGGAGACAGCCTGACCAGGACAGAGTGCACCAAGAAGCACATGGTGTGGAAGAAAGGTCAGAGAAGAATGGACCCCAAGATGAGGCTGAAAAGCTCCTGGAAGAACCCGCAGGGCGGCCTGAGGCAGAGGCCAGGATGACTTCCTGTAAGAAGGTCCTGTGCTCTGGTCAGTTGGGGTTCCTGAAAGCTGGCTCTTTGGGGGCTGGGTACAGCTGAATTGTGGAAGGAGAGGGCAGACCTCCCCACTCTCCAATGCTGTGGAAGTCCAGGTCTCAGCAACGAGAGCTAGCCTTCCTCACCCCAGTCTGAAATGGACCCCCTCTTCCTTGCTCCCTCAGCCCCTGCACAAGCCCTCCTCGCCCAGGGGGACAGAACCTCTTCCTAATCGGTGGCCCCCAGTGCTGGTTATATATTAGAAACAGCCTTTTTAAGTGGGCGCCACCACAGACCAGTTAAATCAGACTTTCTGGGATGAGGCCCAGTTTCAGTTTGCTTTAAAGCTCCACAGATAAGGCCACCCAGGCTCCCTTCCCCTCCACCCACTTCTGATATAAGATCTCCATGAAGCCAGGGGCTGCTCGTACTCATTGCCCCTCCAGTCCCTGCACATCGTAGGCTCCTGGTCATAGGGATGAGTGACAGGAGCCAACGTGCTGTCCATGGGCAAGCACCTTTTAATAGACGTCACCTTTTTAACATTTTAAACATTTGCCTCGCGTCCTGCAGAGTTTTAAAATTAAAACAAATATATTACAATACTATTTTTGCATCCTATGAAAATTTTTGTTGCTCCATATGGACCAAATTTTTAATCAAGGACACCTCCCCACCCCCTGTCCCCCACCTTATCCCCAGTCAATGGTGTCCCGTTTAAAATCTAGTCACTTTATTAAGGGGATGAATGAAGAATTGTGTGAAAGGATGAGTAGATGAATGAGTGAGTGGATGAATGAATGAATGAAAAGCCCACCCACATGCATCTGAGAACAGGAGACTCCAAAGAAGTACCTGTCCCTTTAGACAGAATCTGATTGTCTTAGAGCCAGCAAATAGGCTCTTGCCAAACTCCTCGTAGAGCTTCAGCAGTCATCTAGTCTTGGGGGCACGGCTGTGGGTGGTCATTGGGGAGCTGTCAAGTGGCCAACAAGGGGCCAGCGTGGCAGCTCCAGACCTGGAAACCTGGAGGGAAATGAGGGGTGAGTGCTGGGTCATGGGGGAGAGGGCGGCCAACAGGCCCCGTCGTCGTCGTTGGAAATAAAAATCGGGGTTGCTAAAAGGGCTAGGAAACACGTTGTCTCTGGCTCGGCCGGCCAGCCGCGTGGAGCGTGGTGCTGGGGGAGGGCCTCGGAGGGCGGCGGGGTCTGCATCTGCGAGCCCGCGCGATGGAAACCACCGCAGACCACACTGCGGAGGCCTGAGTGCTCTCCCCCCGCCCCGTTGGCAAGAATGAAAATATATGGCTTAATAAAAACGGCTGATTCAATTTCAAACAAGTGGCTCATACCCACCTCTGAGTAGCTGCTGTGAAAACCCAGACTCTGCTCCTGTTTGAAATGCAGCATCGGCCGGGAGGTGGGGGTAGGGGTGGGGCACAGGGGCAGGCTCACGGATCTTGGACCTATTTCAGTTTGGGGTGTCCAAACCGAATCAAAGCAAGCTCTTAATATTGCTTTCATTTAGGCATTTATTTTTTCTCTGCACAAAGCAGGCTTTAAATGGTATCGGCCGTCTTGAGGCGGTCCCCTGCACTCTGGGTGGGGAGGCTGGTGAGGAACCTTGTCAGCGCGCTCCGTGCGCGCGCGCGCACACACACACACACACACACACACACACCCCGATGCTGTCCTGGCCTCTGCAGTCGTTGCTAGGGCTGCAGCTCCCCTTCGAGTGAGAGCGAGCCCGAGCTGCCAATTTCCTGGTTGTCTGAATGCAAGGGGTCAGGGGTTAAGTGAGAGATCAGAGTCTCCCGGGCAGGGCAAGAACAACACGCTGCAGGCCCTTGGCAGAGCTTGTGAACCACGAGGGCCTTGCTCTCCAGGGCAGACGAGGGACTACTTTATCCCCAGAGCTGGCCTTTATGTTACCATGCAAATAGATTGATTTTCTTCTCTTTCCTTTAATTGAGTTAGGGGAATTTCATGGAAGGGGAAACGGATTGAAAGGGCATTTTAATTCTTTGGAAGCCAGCCAGAGAGAAGCACCTTGGATGGCCTGCTCCGGCGTCAACATCACTGCAGAAAGCCGATAATCACAGTGTGCCTCAGTTTCTCGGGGCTCCAGGGCCCATGTGGTAGTGAGGTGAAAGAGCAGTGAGAGGCACGGAGGATTTGCTCAGAAGCCGGGGACAGAGACACAGTCGGGAGCTTGCTATGCTGTGGTTCCACTAAGCACCTCACGTTCATGTGCATCAATCAGAAAGCTGTTGCCGAGCCTCCACTGGCTTCTTAGGCCTGTGCGCAGAACTGTGTGCTTACTGAAAGGCAGGACAAGATAATGACTCTCCAGGGACATTTTATGCTGTTTTTGAGACGGGAAGATTTGTGACCTTGAGCCAGCTTCTCCAAACCTCAGTTTGTTAATCTGCAGTATGGGAATACCAAATACCACTTCCAAACCTTCTAGCACTCCCATTGCTTCACGTCCTGGGCCTTGCTTGGGCTGCAGCAACTCACTAGCCCTGGAGAGCCAAAATTTCCAGAAATGAGTGCTGACTAACAGACACAGGAAGCCTAGCCACGCTGTGGGTAAGCACTGAGCTGCAGTTTGAGCCCCCAAAACGATCCCTGGGAGCACAGACCTGAGAATCTACTCCTGGAAAAATGAATTTCTTTAAAGGGCTTTCACACTCAAAGAGCCACTCTTTGAAGATTTTGAGGGGAAGCCATGGACTAGAGAGTAGTCAAGGATGACCTTGGGTAAAGAGAAAGACAATATATCATAAGAAGGAGGTAAGCTAAACATGATGGAAACAAGGAAGACCCTGGGTGGTTTGCCAGAGTTAGAGGCAACAGAGGCAAATCCAGCAACGTAAACTCTCTTACAGTAGTGGTGATGTGTGAGTCAGTGCTTGCATAGACATGCAGGCTGGGCAGGTGTGGGAGGGAGAGTGGGAGCAGGCCCATGAATGTGTGTTTCTTTGATAGATACCATTTGTCTGTGCACATTTACCTTGGCTGCAAATTCCACCCTATGTGGCGGGACATGAGGGAGCAGAGTGATGAAAACTTCTTAGCATGACCAAACTCCATGAAGGAATGAATTGCTGAGCCTGGAGGCCCAGACCCATCTTCTTGGGGGACACCAAGGTCCGATGCCATAACAAAGACTACATCCTACATTGTCCTTTTGTGAGTAGCCACTAGTATCTTCGTAAAGGCTTGTGAGCAGTCATAGAAGGTGCCTCTATTGGTCTCTTGCTGTCAGAAGGAAGGAAAGAAGAGGAGCAAAACTGGAAAGACACACAGAAACAGTCCCAGAGCCCACACAAACACCAGCCTTCACACCCTGACACCAGAACCACAAACTGTCTGAAAAGGATAACACTAGAAGGTTCTGGATAGAGTGGGTGAAAAAAAGGTGGAACAAAACATGAAATCATAAAAGAGACTAAGCTTACTACTTGGATAGAGACTGGTGGAACTCCTGGACTGTGGCCCTCAGTCACCTTTCAGGTCTGGAACTGGACCTATCCACCTCTGAGCAGGATCAACCACTTAACATCGAAAGGGCAGCATTTAGCTGATGACAGTTTAGGAAAGAAAGAGGAATGGAAACAAGAAACAGTGAGAGGCAATGGGATAAGTAATGGTACATTGAGGAAATTGACATGGAGGAACTGGAACAAAATGTGTATAAATTGTTGAATGCAAAACTCATGATCTGCTCTCTAAATAGTCACCCAAACCATAGTCAAACTGTTTAAAAAATGAGCTTGTTAGCCTGTTGCCATGAGTCAATTCTGATTCACAGCAACTTGCAATCCTCAGGTCCGATTGCCACTCTGTGTTACACTCTCTGTGATCTTCATTGTCACCTTCCTCCCATGGAGCCGCTGATGGGCTCAACCCCCACCCTCTCTGTTAGTGACGCACTGCTTAGCCACGGCCTCCAGGAAACCTCGTGGGACAATTCCACTCCGACTGGAAGGGATGAGATGTCAACAGGAAGTAACCCAATTGCAATAGGCATGCTTTGGTGGGTTGGGTTGGGTGGCACCGTCGAACTACAAAGCCAGTGGCTCCAGCCACCAGCTGCTCAAAAGGATAAAGAAAAGGCTCTCTATTCCTGTAAAGAGTTACAGCCTCAGTCCTGTTTAGGGTGCATCAGAATCAGCTCAATGACAGTGGGTTTGGTTTTATATGTGTGTGCACGTGTGTATGTATGTGTATATGTGAGTGCGTGTGCATGTAGATATGCATGTGTATGTGTGTGTGTGTGCTGCTATGACATAGAAATGACACAAATGGGTGGTTTTAAGGAACTGACATTTATTTTCTCACAGTTTAGAATGATAGACACTCAAATTTAGAGGGCTGATCAAGAGGAGTTTTTCTTTGTCAATTCTGAGGAAAGGTTCTCATCTCTTTCTAGCTGTTCCTCACTCCTGTAGCAATCTCCATGTGGTATGGTATCCATCAGTACATGTCAGTGCCTGATCTCAAGAGTGATTGGTTAATAGAGGGATGTGGATGAGAGTGGAAGCCCACAGTCGATTCGCTGAGTCCGCACAGACTAAGCCTCCATTGAACTCTCTCAGACCATCCACACGGATGTGACTAGCCTTCCCCTCAGAGTGCACCAGAAAGTGAATTAATGCCAATGTTGCCACTCTCCCCTCTGCCAAAAAACATAAGCTTCACTGCCCCCCAATGCAACTTCAGTGCCATAAAGTTGGTGCCAACTCAGAGCGAGCGACCTGATAGGTGAGAGCAGAGGAGGCCTCTGTGCGCTCCGGAGACCCTGACTCTTACCTTTTCCCCAAGGCAGTTCTACTTAGGCTAAATTTTAGCATCTGATCATTGTTTTTCCCTTTTGACCCATTTTTAATTTATTCCAGTTTTTGTTGTTTTCTTTTAGATTGAGGTTTTTCTGTGCTTTGTTTTGCTATTGTTGTTAGGGGCGTATTCTGTTTGATTTTCTTTATATGAAATCCAGGAGAGGAAAACCTTTAGGGACATTAACTAGATTCATACTTTCTTGGGATCCTCAAGTCTTGGAACGATGAGTGCACAAATGAAGGCAATGCTCCAAAAGTGATTGCAGTGATGATTGCTCAGCTCTTTACATTTTTTTTTTTACTTTTAGAGAAGACAAAGCATTTTGTTGTTGTTTTAATTTTTTTCAGAACCATAACATTTATTATGCTCACCACTTGTTTTTGCCATGTTTTAATTTTTTTATTAAATACTTTTATCGGGGGCTCGTACATCTCTTATCACACCCAATCCATGCATTCATCCTTTGCACACGTGCCGGCATCATCATTTGCAAGCCTTCTCTTCCCACGTGAGACCCCGCTTTCAAACTCCCCATTTCTTCCCCCATCCCCTCCAGCACACCCCACCACCCTTTTATTATATTCACACTAGTGAATAAGATGGCACCTGCATTATATAGCAATTAAACTGTTATATCTTTTTAAAAAGAGTGTTCAGTTAAGACACACCAGAACACCAATATGGTGTGGTTAACATAATAGAGAAATCCCTATTCCCAAATGGGATTACATCCCCAGGTATGTTATTAAGATTTACAACACTTCAATCGAGGAGGGCACACCAGCTGCTGCCCCCCTTGGATAGGATAGCACTGAAGCCTGTTCGCCATCCAGACCAGACTTTCCCCAGCAGGCTGAACCTCCCTGCCCTCAGATTTTGCTTGATTAGCAGCTTGCCTCTTACTGTGTGCCTCCCTGCCCATGACCACTCGACTTTCTGGCTGCAGTTCTGCCAATCCCAAGGACCACATGCACATGTGTGCCTCTCCCTGGATCTGTTTCTGGGAGATGAAAATGGTGTGAGGATAAGGAGAAGGGAGATTGTGAAGCATTGTAATTGAGCAGCGCTAATACATGTTTTCATGAGAGACCAGGCCCTGGAGAAGAACTTCATGCTTCTAGAAGTGGAGAAGCAGCATAAAAAGTTACTCTTGGAATCCCACAGGGACGAGTCACTGTGGGTTGGAACTGATGCCAGAGCAGTGAGTCTGAGTGTCACTGGGCTGTGAACATAAATGGACAATGTATTGGTGATGCTGAACTGGGTGTGTTGCATATACCTGAAGCCTTCCCATTGCTTCTGCCTAATGGCCACTCCATGGCTTCCTTGGCTGTCATCTTTACTGAAGCAGATCACCAGGCCTTTCTTCTGGGGTACTACTGGGTGGGCTCAGACCACCAACCTTCTGGTTGGTAGATGAGTGCAAAACGTTTGCATTACCTATAGCCTCTGAACTG
Organism: Nesogale talazaci; assembly: GCA_004026705.1. Classification (NCBI taxonomy): domain Eukaryota; kingdom Metazoa; phylum Chordata; class Mammalia; order Afrosoricida; family Tenrecidae; genus Nesogale; species Nesogale talazaci. The sequence continues at coordinate 73,134 of PVJH01003283.1, forward strand.
TTATCCAGTTTATTCTGACTCAGTTCAAGGAAATTCTGCTTCCTTTCTTCCCTCCTGCACGTGTGGAGGTGGAGAGCTCTCCCAGCTGTGACTGTGGCAGAGTGAGGCAGGAGGACATGCAGGAGACAGCAGGAGAGAATTTCAGAAGGCTGAGTGAGGCGCACATGACTAACCTTGCCTCACAGAGTCGAGCAAAGGCTCAGCACCAGGAAGCCAGGACGGTTCTAGTGCCAATCCTTCCAATCTGCGGGAGTGATGGAGAATGTGATGAGGGAGTGGCTTGAAGGCTGCAGGTGAAGAGGGTCTACAAAGTAGACTGAGATGGCAGTGGCTGTGGACAATAGTTCCAGAGGCTCAAGGGTCCTGACACGTCACCTTCTCCGCTGGCTTCTTTTGTTATACCCAGTCAAGGTTGTCTGTCTGGAAACCCTCTGGCCACATGTTCTAGTAGCACCTGCTCACTCCTTACCTGTGGCATTTATAAACTGTGTTTGTTTTGGTAGAGTGTAGAAAGCAAGCCTTAGGGACGTGATGTCCCCAGCACTGAAAGGGCTGTGGCAATACCAGTACCAGGCATCTTTTTGTAAACTGAGAATCAGAATCATGTGTCAGTGCAGCCAGCCAACTTCCCCACTCTCTCTCCTTCTCCATCAGCTTGTCAGTCTCTTCCAAACCCAGCCCATGGCCCGCCCCTTCCCACTGGGCCTCCCTCAACACTCATTTATTAATTCAACACATATTTTGTGAACCCAGCAAAATTGTATTGAGTCCAAGGTAGCTTGTTGGAATTCTTTTCTGCCTCCAGTTCCACGCCCACTCCCCAGGCTGGGGTGAAGGCAGTATGGAATAAATCCAGGACTGTGTGCCCCCATCTGCCCAGGTCTCCTCTGAAACACATTATGCCAAGAGTGAGCCTCCTGCAAGCTTCTCTCCTGACCTACAATGACATTCAGACCTGCACACAGTGCTGCTGGGGACGCAAAATGGTGCTTCTTTGGAAAATAGTTTAGCAGCTTCTTTAAAGTTAGAACAAATATTTATCATATGATTCTGCCACTCCACAAATAGGTATTTATGCAAGAAGAATGAAAGTTATATCCCTCTAAGGCTCACAGCAGTGTGGCCTGGAGTAGCTCCAAACTGGAAGCCATCCAGATGTTGATCCCCCTTGTGATGGATAAGCAAGATGTGTTCACTTCCATTCCACACAATGGAATACTACTTGGCAATGGAAAAGGAATCAATTGCTGATGCTGGCAGCAATTGAGAACTATAGGAAATGTAAGCCAATCCACGTGACAGGAACCATGTCAGTGGTTGTCGGGAAGGGTGGGGGGAATGGGGGCAAAGAAAGAGTGAAAGGGGCAGGGAGAGAACTTGGTGGGAGGGAGGAATAGATACGGTCATAATCTTAACTGTTTATAGTCATACTTGTGTGTGCATTTTATAAAAATCATCAAATTTTACACCTTAGATATGTGAAATTTACTGTACACTAACTATACCGCACTCATATGTATGTGAATATTGGACACTGAACAAGGAAAGCCAAGGAAGAATTGATGTGTTTGAATTACAGTGCTGGTAAAGGATATTGAAAGTATCACGGACTGCCCAAAGAGCCACCAGATCTGTCCTACAAGAGGTATAGCCAGCATGCTCCTTCGAGACGAGGAGGATGAAACTTCACCCCATTTGCCTACTTTGGACAGGTCATCAGGAAACACCTGTCTCTGGAGGACATCGTGCTAGCTAAAACAGAGGGTCTGCAAAGAAGAAAACGACCCCTAACAAGATGCCTTGACATGTGGCTACATCAGTGGCCTCAAGCCTAAGGACGATTGTGAGGATGGTGCAGGACTGGCGGTGTTTGTCTCTGTTGTCCACGGGGCTGCTGGGAGTGAGAACAGACTCCGTGGTACCCATCAACAACAACGATGCACCGAGAGCTCTGGCAGAGTGGGCCACACACTGAACTGCTGACCACAAAGTCAGCAGTTCCAATCTTCCAGGTACTCTGAGAGAAAGATGAGGCTGTCTATTTCCACACAGAATTTAAAGTCTGGGAAACACAAAGGGGCTAGTTCTGCCCTGTCCTATATAGTCACTGTAAGTCAGAATTGACTCGATGGCAGTGAGTTTGATTTTATTGTTGATGTTTGAATTATACCCCAATAAAGTTGCTTTGAAAAACATTTAAAGCAAAGCCCAGCAGAAAGCATGCATTGTGGCAGAGTTGAATTGGAGAATCTCTTTGACTTGCTGGCTTGGCATGAGTCCGGGCTCAGACACTGGGCAGATTGCACTTGTGGCCAGTTATCTTTTCCTCTTGATACTTTACATTCTGAAATAACCAGCAAGGGGTATTGAGGAACTATTAGGCTTGATGAACTAAATAAACAGTGAAATGTGTTTGATCTCTAAAAGAAAAGAATGTCTGTCCCTACTGGTCAAAGTCTTTGAGTTTGCAACCTGTCCAGAATTAAATTGGATTGATTTGTATCTATCGTTCTAGTCTTAAATGTTTAAAATAGTCCACTTATGCCTTTTGAAACAAATGATTATTTATGCTCTGTTAAATAGATGCCTGAAAATTACTGTATTGATGGGTCAGGATTTATTATTTTGTCTTTATTAACTCCCTTGTTGAATGTTTAGGTTATTTCCGATGTTTAACTGTTGTGCCTCATGGTTGATAATTTGGCCAATAGCAGTTTGGTCAAAAGCAAATTGATGAAACTGTCAGGAATTTGAATTTATTGAACATCATTCAGACACTGACACAGTGGTTTCAACAATGGGCTCACATGTTGCAGTTGTGAGGGGGTGTGGAACTGGGGAGGGATTCTTTCTGTTGGACATTGTGAATTAGAGTCCCCACAAGGGTCCCTGACAGGAAGAGCATGTTTTTACAAAGAGGAAATTTTGTTTGCCATGTGAAACTTTTGCCTGGAATGATTTTATAATTTTTTTTGCTTCTTTGAGGAACATTATCTAATTTTTTATAATGTAGTTTTTGGTTTGTGTTGTACCCTTAAACTCAAGGGTAACTCATAAAGTACTGCTAAAAAATTATGAAAACTTATTCTATGAAAATGTGGAACTATTGTTCTTGACATATCCTCCATCTAGGACTATAGGTTTTCCTGAAGAGTTCTACACTTTTCCATTTATACCACATCATAATGGCAGTTGGGTACCCTGAAGGGACTCAAATTATGTTTCCTTTCCAGATTCTTTTAGTTTGGGGAACAAAAGGAAGTCTGGAGGGGCAAGTTCAGGGTTGGAAAGGAGCAAGGGTGGGGTTTCTCAGGGGAATTCTCTCTGGAGAGCCCTTGCTGTCTTGGAAGAATGATCAGGTGCATTATTGTGATGGAAAAAAACTCTTGGATGCAAATTGCTGGCCTTTTTCTTATCGCTGCAGTTTTAAATTTAAAACAAAACAAAAAAATAAGACAAAGCAAAACCCTTTCCTTAATAAGACCCTATAATTCTCCTGTGTCAAGCTGAGCCCCGGTGGCGTAGTGGTTGTGTGCGGGACTGCGGCCCACTGGGTTAGAGGTTCAGTTCTAGCAGCAGTTCCACAGGAGCGAAGGCTGGGCCTCCTACTCTCACCACGAGTGATGCCTCCCCGCCCCCCCAAAAAAAAATTCTCCTGTGTACTCAAAGGACATCAATCAAAGTTACCCTTTTGTGGTTCCCACCACCCCAAACAATCTCCGTAATCTTCTGCACTGACCTCTCTATCTGGAATTGAACTGACCCCAAAGATGCCCTAAGAAGGCACTCTTTTGATTGGACCTTTTTTCAAAGGCCCCTCGTGAGAGTGTATGACTGAGAGAACTTGCCTGCAGACATCCAGTGATCTCAGAGATGCATGTTGAAGTGCATCCAGTTTGGAATAAACCCATGCACGTATGAATTGAAGCCTTGGTAGCATTGTTTTCTTCTTATTCTCATTACTTTCCTTTACTTATTCACCTTTTCCCCACTCAGATTACACTCTGTTTGCAATTTAATTCACAGAGAAGCAGCTTAATGCACAACCATCAACTTAGGCCCACCCATCACCTAAAGGATGGGGCAAACTAAGTGTTCATTCAAGCCTCATACAAAGAATTCCACCCAGACTTATCACAGGTGAACCAGTGAATAAAACTTTTTATTTGATCCAACTTATGAAATAAAAACTTGTAGGGAAATATAGTGAAAAAACAAAGATAATTGACAAGTGTGGCAGTCATGTACTTGATGTCAATTTCATGATTGGGAGTGTAAGGGTGGAGTCTAGCCTGTCAATCTGGAGATAGCCAATGAGGCTTCTGTGTGGGCATGTCTTTCTCCTGAGAATTCTGGGAAGTCTTGTGGTATTTCCTAATTAGAGATGAGAGACTTCACTCAGTCTCTTGGAGTTGGTCTACAGATAAGACAAGATGGTGGTGTGCAGATAGATCTTGAGTCCTGGAACCTGCAGGAGCAGGAGAAGCCACATGGGCTTGCCCTGATGAAACCAGACCTCTGGGGCTGGAGAAGCCACAGAGAGACCTCTGCAGCACTGAGATGCTTTGACTGCCAATGGATACTGTTGATGGACCCTGAGCCCTGGAAATGAGGAGCCATGGAGAGATTCTGCCAGCGCTGGGATGCTTCTACTGCAACTGGAGACACAAGATTCTGCACCCACTGACCTGTGACACTGCACATGCTTCGTGAGTCGGAAGGAGCTTTATAAACTGGTATCGGACATATGGACTAATATTGGACTTATGACCTCAGACTGGACTGGGTTGAGATGCTTTCTCAATGTTCCATTACTCTTGTATATAAACCTTTCCCTTATATCCATATGCATGCTTATGAATTTGTTTCTCTAGTCCACCTGCACTAACACAACAAGGAAATAAATTTACCCTTCTTAAGATGAAAAGAAAAAGTAAGAAAATGAAGATCTTACTTTTATGTCTGACCAGATTGAGGAGGTAAAGAGTAACCTTTCCAAAACTGAGCTAACCTTCATAAATAGGCCACGTTTTTCTGTTAACCGGTTGCCAGGGAGTTGATTCTGTGTAGAATTGTCAATGAGAGCTTCTTTAAAAGTAGGTCTCCAGGCATTTCTTCCAAGGTCCCAATAGAGAGATTCCACTCTCCATCCTTTCTATTAGATGTCAAGCCCCATTCCCTGTTTACACCACCCAAGAACTCCTTTGAATCAACAACAAACAGGATGAAATAATGCCAGTTTGTAACCTGTTTTTTTCATTTTATAATATATCATGGCTGTGTTAGTCTGGGTAGACTAGAGAAACAAATCCAAAGAAATTCTTGTGTGTATAATAGAGAGTGTTATATAAAGGGTAATTGTACATTAAGAAGCATCCCAACCCAGTCCAATCCAAACTTGTAAGTCTGATATTAGCTATATGTCCCATACCAGTCTATAAAGTCCTCTTCAGACTCATGAGACACATGCAATGACAATGATCACAGACTATGGGTGGGAAATCTTGTGAGTCCAGTGGTGAATTCAGCATCTCTATGATGGCAGGGGTCTCCACATGGCTTCTCCAGCACCCAGAGCTGCATCGAGGTAGGTCTATGTGACTTCACCAGCAACCAGGGCTAAATCAGAGTAGGTCCATGTGGCTTCTATTCAGAGATGTCTCACAGGAAGTCAGCAGAGAGAAAGCCTCTCCTGCCTCCAAGGAGAAAATCCGGGAGTTCCCAGAATTATCAGGTGAAGACCATGCCCACACAGAGGACTCATTGGTTATATCCTAATTGACAGGCCAGACTTCACCTCTTCACTTGTAATTCTCTCAAATTGACACCAGATTTTGTAACTATCACAATGGCCACTTTTTGATGTAAATCAAGATGTACTGACCATATCACACACTCACATAATGGCAAACATCCACCAACTTAGTGTGCCACCACTTAATTCTTCTTTACTAAGAGATATAAGAGTTGTTTTCTGCTTCATCTTAGAATTAAGCAGTCCAGAACATATTTTGTGGCTGAAAGGGAATTAGAATAAAGAATTTCAGAAAAATATTTAAATGTTTTATATTTTAAAATGAAAAATAAAAAACCAAAAACAACAACCTGGAAATATTCCTTCAACCCCATTGTCACAGTGGCCAAACTGCCACCATAACCAAGCCACCCAAACAAGGCTTTGATTGGTCATTCCTGTAATTAAGTTGTTGTACACACCCTGAAAGTGTTCTTGGATTTATAGAAGAAGGATTGTTGAGTGAAATGATCTGGCCATTTCAATTCTGCCCTTGAATTTTATTCCAATTCATGGGTCAATTCAACCACGTGTTTTAATCCCAACTATATGCCTGGTTCAGTGTCTTGCCTAGAAAATAATAGAGCCACTAATAAGCTACATCTTTGACTTCAAGGGCTCCTGGTTCAGTTGCCTTTATGCCTAGCACAATAATCCTATTTAAACAAATAGAGGGGTGAGTGGATGAATGTATAACACTTGGAATTTGCTGTGCAAACTAACTACTCTCCTGGCCTAAAACATGCAGTAGTTATTTGTTCCAGGATTCTGTGAACCACTTGGGTAGTTATTCTTGTCTTGGCTGGCTTGATGGATCTTAGGTGCTCAGAGCAGCTTCTGGATACAGGCTAGTTGGTCTTGAAGAGTCTTCACTAAGCTGGCTCACCTCTGTCACTCGTGGCCTTCATCCTCGTTCAGACTGTGAGCTGCTGTCAAGGTGGCTCATGGTGACCCATGTACAACAGAAGGAAAGGCTGTGCCACTTCCACGATTGACAGTGAATGGGACTGTTGTGAGCCCTACGTAGACTTTTCATGGAAGCAGATTCCCAGGCCTTTCTGGTGAGTTTGCCTTAGTCTGGAAGCTCTGCTCAGCCTGCTCAGCCTCTGAGCAACATGCGGACTACTGATAGGCAGGAGGTGACAGCGCATGAGGTGCATTGGCTGGTAACTGAACCTGGGTCTCCTGCATGGCACGAGGAATTCTACCTCGGACTAACTGCCTGTATGCTCTGCAGTATCTGGGCCTGGGCTTTTTCACAGGGTGGATTCAGGATTCCAAAGAACAGCACAGGGCTGGGCAGAGTGAAAGCACCAATGGAGACTCCCGTAGATTTCTGAGACTTTGACTGTTTATGGGAGTAGAAAGTCCAGTCTTTCTCCAGAGGCTGCTATTGGTTTCAAACAGGTGACGACTCAGATGGAAGCCCAACCTGTGATCCACTACACTACCATGACTCTGGGCCAGGGTGGGGGTGGGGCATGTAACCTAATAAGCCAGATAAACGTGGGTGACCTCCCTTACTGGATTCTCCAGGGATTAGACATTGAGAAAGTGGCTTTGATTCTCTAGGAATGGGCTGGGGAGTTGGCCGAGAGAGAGATGCCAGCCAGACCTAGAAGCTGGATCTAGCAGGTAAACACAAGTAATCCCATGTTTACCTTGCCTATTGGGCAACCTGATAGTAAAAGTACAATCAGAAGGGGACTCTGGGGGACAGTCTGTCCTGAAAGAAGTGCTCACTGCCTAATTGGCAGACCTGGTCTGTTGGCTTAGAAATCACACTCTGGCCCTGAACTTTGCTGCTCACATGTTTAGCTGTGCCCTCCAAGAGTTCTTCTGGTGGGGTCTGAGGCCCCGTGCGGGGGATGTGGACTTCAACTGCACACTGACCATACGGTGTTCTGACCTTGATCTTAATAAGTGTGGAGAATGAGAACCGCATGTGGCGGGACTCGGCTAACTTATTGAATCTCTCCTCACGAACACAGATAAAGGTTGAATCCTTTACCAGAGTCCCATGTCACGGAGCCCATGGGCACCACAGATGTCATTTTTTCCACTAGCTCAGCCCTTGTAAGGTGAACTAATGTGAGGCTTCTTAGCATCAATTAACATTTTGCCTCCAGCTAGCAACAAGAGAAACCACTTGGTGGGGGGGTGGGGGGTGGAGTAGTGCCTTCCTCCTTCAAAACAAAACAAAAATGGCTGTGCAGATTTTCAAAAAACAGTTGATGAAATGATCCCATTGCTACCACTTCTAGCCTAGGAACTGCTGCCTCCTTTCAAACACGTGATATGTTCGAAACAGGAGGAAACAGTTGGTGGAAATCTCGCATTCTTGACTAGAGAGGGCAGAGAGGTTAATTTGGGAAATAGTTCTCTAATGGAAGCCAGATTGGGGGAAAGTTAGGAAACAAATTAAAGAGCCTTGTCTCCAATGTGAGTGGGAAGAATACACTGGGATGTGTGGTCCCGAGTGTCGGTCCGGTTCGGTGAAGAGGATGATCTTCATACCAGGAGGGCCTTGGTATTTGTCTTACCTCCTGGGCCTCCGCTTTCGTATTGCCTGGATAGTTCCATTCTGAGGATGTTTTTGTTGGGATTGCATGAAAAAGTAGGAGTGTCGCTTCAACCTTCTAATCCTTCCTGGTTCTGTTACCCCTCTCCCATCACATAAACAACACGTGTGTGTGTGTGTGTGTGTGTGTCACCCTGGAAAGGGTGTAGAATAGTGTTTCTCAAATGATCTGGGGCAAAGGATCAGGTTTTATACATCTCTAGTTCATCATAGATCAATATTTCTATAATGTGCAATAAAGTCAATTACTATAAAGTGGTATATATGGTGTGTGTATGTGTGTGCATGTATGTGCACACAGAGAGTGATAACGACCAAGAAAGTCGACTCACTGCAGTATCTGAGACGATAGCCCTTTGTGGGAGTAGAAAAGCCCACCTTTCCTCGGAGGAGCAGTTGGTGATTTCTCATGGCGGACCTTACATAGTGCAGCCCAGCCGGAACCACGACCCCACCAGCGTTCCTATACCCACAATGCCCAAAGCAAAGACCTTCAACCAGCCAGCCCAGCATCGTAATGAAAGTCAGCAGACAAAGTAGTTCACATTCCGTGAGGTTGCCCCAAAAGTTTCTAGACACACACTCCCACTTTCTGTCCTGTCTGCGGTAGCACCAGTGCTGCAGGCCACATCAAGTTGTGGGGCTGTAGACTGCTAGACAAACTTTCATCTATTTATTCATTTATCCTTTACATATCTATACCTGGAACATGTGTGGACACCTGGCCAGTTAAAGATAAGCCTAAGAGCCCATCCCAGGCTTTAGGGAATGTAGAGTAAAGGGCAGGGACTGGAAACAAGTAGGCCTTAAAGTTGCACGAGGCTCTGCCTGGGGGAGCAGAAGTTGAGGTGAATGTGTGAAGGAGGAGCAATTCAGCAAAGGGTAAGGAATGGGGGTGAAGGGTGGGGACAGGGATGGGTCAGGTGTCACCCAAGCAAATCCTGAAATAATAAGAAGAATGTCTTCAGTGAAAAGAAGGCCTTTAAAACAGGAAGGAGGCCCAGGCGGTGTGAATGGTTAGCACACCCAGCCACTGAGAGCTGGAAGAGCCCAGCACCCCCAGAAGTGTCTCCGAAGAAAGGGCTGGAGATTGAATGTGGGCAGGTCATCCAGTGAACACCCACGGCACCCAGGTCTACTCTGACACACTGGTGACCCCATGAGTTGGGTCAACTGGGGTGGGGGGAGACTAGTTTGCAGGGGGTGAGGCTTGGAGGGAGGGAGAGCTCTCTAGGTAGTGGGATGGTTCGTTGAGAGGCCTTGTGCTTAGAGACAGAGCAAGAGGTGGAGGAGAGAGGTGGGAAGCTGGAGCACTGGCCAGGCTTCAGATGCTATGCTTGGCAGCGCGGAGGGACTCCTGGAGGTTTCACACAGGGGAGCCCCATGATGCCAGGAGCAATTTAGAAGGTTTCGGGAGACTGCTGTGAGAGTGATTGTAGGGGACTTGAAGGACTAGGGACTCCACTGGCTTGCCATCCAAAGTGAGAGGATTGGACCACTTTCCTGCAGGGGACCAGAGGAAAGAAGCTCTATCTGGATGGGAGGTGGACAGAAGGGAGAGGCATGTGGTGGGCCTCTTAACCCTGACCAGCACTGGACCTGCACTGCCCAGAGCCAAGTGCAGTGATGACTGCTCCAGACTGCTGCTACTTCCACCTTCACTATGCAGCCAAGACAGATTGCTATCCTCCGGCTGCTTATTAAAAACTGCTGGTTTTTCTCTCTTGTCCCAATTACAGGAAAGCAATAAAGGCTTGACCAAAAGAAATGGATTCACTCCATACCACACAGGGGGAAAAAAGAACTCACAACAATAGATTTGCAGTCCTCAAAGCTGTTAAGTCCTGCCTTTTTTTTTTTAAAGCAACCCCAGTGACTAACCAAAGCCGAGTGTTTGATGTAGGTAATGTGTGCCATGGGCTTGTCTTCCTGACTGCAGAGCAAGCTGTTTGATGCTGAAGTCATACAACTCTCAGCCGGCATCAGTTACATGATGCTAGTGTGAGTGTGAGTGTGAGTGCGAGTGTGCGAGTGAGTGCGAGGGCCTTGCTCTGCTGCAATTGGTCCAGGAGCAAATTGACTCTACTGATGGGCATTCTTCCTGAGCAGTTCACAAATCAGCATCAGCCCCGAGGTGGGAGAGGGGCTTCACTAATTAAATCTAACTCATGGGACTAGGCTTCAATGCCTTCTCACCCAGATGAACCAGCAAAAACTTGATTAGGTTTTTTTCTTTAAAACTCAAAACTCTTCATTATTTTTCCAACCAGGAGCTCGATGACAAGGTGGGCTGCTAACCAGGAGGTCAGCAGTTTGAAACCACTCCTTATGGGAAAGATGACACTTTCTTTCCTGAAAAGATGTAGTCTCGGAAGCCCGTAGGAGGAATTCTAGCCAGGTCTATTGGGTCTGTAAGTCAGAATCAACTTGACGGCAGAGAGAGCCATTCCACTCTGGGTCAGTCCTGATGCTAGATGTTGGGGAAATGATACTCATCAATCTAAAGTCAATCTCTGCTCCGACTCACTCAAAAAAGCGCACAGGTTCATTCTGACACGTCGCTCGGCCCTACAGAACAGAAGTAAGCCTCCCGGTGGGATTCTGAGACTAACTCTCCACAGGAGCAGGACGCCTCTTCTCTCTCCTGTGGAATGGCTCGTCGTTTCCCACTGCTGACCCTGCGGTTAGCAGCCCGACTGGACAGTAGGTAGACGTGAATATACGCCTGGACGGGCAGGTGGGTGGATGGATTTGTGCATGGCTATATGGATGGATGGGTAAACGAAGGAATGAGTGGCTGCATGGAGGGCGGGAAGGAAGGACAGCATATTTGCTATGCTCTGCTGTCTCTGCCCAGCTGGCCTAGGGACTTTCTCTGGCTTCCCAGTCGCTCCTGTTTCCACACAGAGCAGCAGCCTCTGAGGACCCAGCTCCCATCCATGTTCTACCCAGACTCTAGAGTTTCCCAGGGGGTAAAGCTTTCTGGACACCGAGAGATGGTAGTTTGCTGACAGTCTCTTCATGGACTGTCTTCTTCATCCTGTCTTCCTCACCAGTGTTTTCCTGGGCTCACCTCTCAAATGAACCACCTGCACTTGACTCTCAGGGACTGCTGTTCCCCAAACTCAAATCAGGACAGATGAAAAAATGAGAAAATGCCAGGGAGAAAATGTCATTAGGTGGCACAGAAGGCTTCCTTTTTCTACATATTATTTATAAAAATTACAAAAAAAAAGAAAAAATAAGTATGCATAATTTTTAAAAATCATCTTATTGAGAGCTATTACACTCTTATCACACCCATAGATATATATACTTTTAACTAGTTTTGCCAACATCTTTCACAATTGTTTTCTGTATAGTTAGAGTCATCCTGAGTTGAATTTTTTTTAAGTACATCTATACATAGTATAGAGGGGGAGAGATGAAAATGGAATTAATGGTAATGTTTTAAAGGATTTATATGTGAAATATCATGAAATCATGGAAAAACAGAATCAAGATCAGGGGAGCTTTCCACAAACTTTTCCATCCCTCTCATGTGTCTGTCTATCTATCTATGTACATACACATACACACAAATATATATATACACACACAAACATATACTCAGCTGCTAACTGAAAGGTCAGTGGCTAATATATGTGTATATGTATACATATGTGTGCATACATAGAGAAAAATGTAAGCAAATGTATCTTTGTATTATAAAATTCTGAGTTGTTATGGGAATTATATAGCGATATGCACTTTTATAATAATATATGTATACAACAATATTTACATGTTTCCCCCTAAATTATTTGAATGTTGCAGATGTCGTGAATCTTCACCTGGAAATCATTAAAAACATAATCACAAATTCTATTATCAACCACTGAACCTTGACAACATACTAGGTCTGAACATAGTCGCTGTCCACTGAATTAAGGCCTATTTGAATGGATCGGAGTGGTTGCCCTTGGACCAGGGAATGGAGGAGTTACACACCGTGCTTCCAGCAGGGTGTGGAGCATGACAGTGTCCCCCAACTCCCAGTTCAAATCACTGAGGGGACAGAGCTGGGTCCCTCCACAGGGCTCCTCCCCACATCTTTAAGTCCCTTTCTCAATGAGCCTTCCACGGGGAGAGGGAACTCCTCCCATGGAGCAGACCAAGCTTGCAGCACTCTGCCTCCTCCCCGATGGCCCTCCCTTACCAGGAACAGACTTAGTAAAGAAAGCACAGGCCAAAGTCGAGGTCAGGGAATTCAGTGATGATTCTTAGTAATCAGGACCATAATTTATGTGGTTGGGTCAAAAACAAAATGCAAGGGCCCTGTTCACAAATTGCTCAGACAGTGGTAGCCAGTGGAGGAGGGCGAGGAGTGTCTAGCTGCATAGGTCAAGGCCCCCGTGCAGCTGGCCAGGATGATATTTGTGTGTGGCGTGGATTCACGGAAAATGTTTCCAGACTTGAAGATTTATACAGAAAACAATGAATATTGACTCAAAGCCCGAAGGTCTCAAGGCACACTTAAAGGAATTGAAACTAAAAGACTGAACTCAGTGCCAGACAGATCAGCAAATGATTCTAACCCATGAGTGCAGGATAATCATGTCGCCTGCTCTTATCAGGACATCTGCAACCTCTTGTGTTCACTCCGTGCACTGTGACCTGCTGTCATGTCTGAAAGACTTTTGCTTGCTCATTTACGGACTCCTGAGATAAGCGTTCATACTGCGGGGTTCTCTCCAATGTGTGGTGACCCCACAGGGGCCAGAAGGCTGGGGTCCTGGATAGAATTCCCTGTGACGGACGAAGATCACCAGGCCTTTTTGCTGAGGTACCTTGGGGTGCATTCTAACCTCTGACATTAACTGTTTGCACCATTCAGGGACTCTTGCATATATTGTGACTCCCCTCTTTTGTTTGAACTAGCTATCTCTCTGACCTATTCTTATTTACGACAAGCTGCATCTTAGTATACCTCAGAAGGGACATCACTCACCTGCTGTCACAGATGAAGTATCTCTGGAGAAGATGAGATTTCCTGACCCTCTGTCTTTTCTGGTTGCTGTGTCCTTGAAGTTAATTCTGACTCAGGACAATCCCATGTGGCAGAGGACAACTGTTCCCCAGTGTTTCCAGCTGTTCACCAGGACTTTCTTCTGTGGATTTGAACCCCCCAATCTTTCGGTCCCTAAAGGTGAGCACTCACCTGTTGTGCTCTCCCCAAAGAACCCAAACCTGCTGCCATCAAGTCAGTTCTAACACAGGAGGGTCTCTGTGTTATGGGAGCAGGTAGCCTTTTCTGTTTACCAAGGGGCAGCTGGTGGGTTTGAACCCCTGGCCTTGGGATAAGCAGCCCAGTCAGTGTCTATCTCAAAGTGCTACCTGGGGTCCTTACCACTCCCCACTTAAAAAAAATACTGGTACAATTCCCAGAAAAGGAAACTACTGCTTTTTGCTTGCATAATGATACATCACAGTTTTGTCAGAGAGCAGCCTGCTTATTTGAACTCTTTCCCACTGGAGACGCTGAAGGCAGATTTGCTGCCATTGTTGCAGTGTGTGCCAAGCCCAGGGCAGGGTAAGAGAAAGGGGAGAAAATGAGGAGGGGCCATGGCAGCTATGAGAGGAGGGGCTCCAGGGACTGCAGCTAGATCAGGGAGCCAATATGCCCCATTTTAGGCATCCAAGGTTGGGATGCTGAGAATAATAAATGAATGTCTTTTATGTATACTAGAACATTAGGCTTATGGGAGGCTAGGTTTTACTGTGTGAATCCTAAGTCCATTTTGATGTGCATCGATTCAGCCTTCACAGAGGTCTTTCTGACTGGCCTTATGAAAAGCTTTGCCCTCAGGGATCCGATTAGGTGTCAATTTGATGGAAATTGGAGGGTCAGGAGTCAGACACCAAACTAGAACTTAACTTCAGGGCACCTCATTTGCTGACAAATGAATCCCCAAAATCCATTTGTAGGGTTCCTGTGTGGATTAATCATAACGAAAGCAGAACGCCTCATGTTTCTCCCTCAGGGGCGCTAGGTGTGTCTTTGATGGAGATGTCACAGTGCTGGGGACAGATCAGGGGGTTACATAGTTACAAGTCACGCCCTATCGGTCTCACACTGGCCATCTTGGTCAGAAGACCCAGGATTCATCTTGCAAACCCTTTGACCTAACGTCATGTGCCGTCCCCCATCACCGTCCTGTTGCTGCTTCTGTAGTCCTACCTATAGCGACCCCGTCTTGCTCTGTGTCAATCAGGAACTGCTGAGCTCTCTTTGCTATATGTCTTTTTAACTAGCATGCTAACGGAATGTTCAGATGCCATTTTGGCCTCCTACTACTAGGCTTCCTTAGGTTATCTTTGTCTTGCTTAAGACAGAATAAATGTTCTAGAACTGTGTTTGAGACTGGGTTCTCTCTTGTACCCTAAAGCAGTAGCCACAGGGCCCCGGACCAGACATGTGAGTATTTCTAATCTATAATAGCCACAAGTTCCAATCACGGTCCCTTTCTAGTTCTATAACCTGGGACTGTAATGGCTTGATCCCAGACCAATGAGGAACCTGCGATGGCTTTCCTTTGTTTTCCATGCTTGATAATATGGCCTCCTGCTGAGGGTACTCCCTCACCTGGACAATTTGTCTTTGTCTATGACATTTAGGTTTATTATGCCAACGAGGCCAATAGGAACCTGCGAGTAGAGTTTAATCAGCTTGCAGCTTGATTGGAGGCCTGCCCCCATCTCTCTTGATCTCTAGTGATCTGAACAGCAAGCTGCTGCTTTAGCTAGTTTAGTTCTCTGCCTCAACTGTCTGCTTCATGACCTCCAAGCTAAACCAAGCCATAGATGATGTCTCTTGAATTTTAGGCTCCTTCGAAACCTGCTTCCCCATGCTGCTGGTATGTACTTCGCTTGAATTTGAGGCTGGTGGATCTTTTAGCTGGACATCACTTGAGTTCAAGATCTAATCAGGCCTGCTTCACTAAGCTCCTGGGCTACTGACCGTTGCTGACACGCCCTGCGACTGTCAGCTGCCCATGGGCAGACGCTGCCTGTCTTGCCGGAGGAAGACTTCACTGTCTTCTTCTTTGGCCTTGGACTGAAGTTCTCCTGAGTTGAAGGACTTTCAGTATATTAATTGTTCCATGAAAGTGAGTTGAACTGAGCCCTCTGTATTGCTGTGTGGACTATTTAGGTTATGTTACTTCATGTTGTATATATTTATCTATCTATCATTTTTCTATCTAGTCACAAGTGTCTTGGTTTTGTTTTTCTAGAGAACTCTGCCTAACACAATTGGTATCAGGAGTGGTTCTAGAAAAACAGGATCATAAATATGAGCTTCCTGATCTGGTTCTCCAGCCTGATCAGGTCTAACAACACTGAAAATGCTGCCTCTAGCCCTAAAGGCACAGATAAATCTGCCGCTACTACTGGAGAGGGTGGTGTTACCCTATGGTGTGAAGTGCAAGCCTAATATCCACAGTATTGCCACCAATAGATGAAGTGCTGGTTAGTGGAGAGGCTCTGGGTGATCGTGTATTTGATATTTTCCAGCAGTTTTGTTGGGATAAGAAGTATACGGAAGCTGGTTGGCTGGTCCGCCTTACGATAGAAAATATGATCAAGGAAAGGGAGAATCTCAAAATGTCAGAAGTATGTCTAGTGCTGAAAAGCTGCTTCTGTAGCTTCTGCATGTGCTACAAAAGAGAATCCTCTCTCCTCTAGTAATAGGGCTGACATTGCCAAAAACGAAATCCAGAGTCTCATCATATGAATAGCTGAATTGCAGCATCAGCTGAATTTTAAGTCTAGAACAGCTTCTGATATTAAAGTAAGGTCATTAATCAGAAAGTAATGGGACGCTGAAGCATAGGATGGGAACATCTGGGCCCATAATCCAGAAGAAGAGGATATTGAACCCATGGAGTCTATTGATTCTGTTCTGTTTCATACTGAAGAACAGGATCTTTATAAAATATATTTCATTTGGGTCTCTTGCTCCCCTGATCTACACATGCGTATGCATCTATACATAATGTAAAGACTCCTTTTTGAGCAACAGGCAATATACAGATTCTCTCTGAGGGTACATGGGCATAACTAAGGATGAAACTCTGACTCTTGGTGGGAGCCGAGGTAAATGTCGTGCCACGGGCACCATTTGAGAGTGTACCTATTGTCTTTCCTGCCTACTGTCCCATCGGGTCTCCAAGGTTGTAAGTCTTCACTGAAGCAAACAGACTCATCTTTCTCCTTAGGAACAGCTGGTAGACTCGAACCATCAACATTCTAGTAAAACCGCAGTCTTTGTCCCCATAGGTACAGGAGTTAGAATTTTAAGGCACACCTTTTCACAGGAGGGTGGGGGCACAGTTCAATTCATCATGCCTGTGAAACACTGGTGTTCTCACAGTTTGCTTTGCATCTCGGCTGAAACCCATTGCTGAAGGAGTGAGCTTATACAGCTACTGTGCATTCAAATGACAAGGCACTGTGAGATACAGGGCAAAAGTTTCAACAAAACTTGAAAATAGGTAAACATTGCCAGAGGGAGAGACAAGAAATTTTTCTTTGCTCCAAAAGATGTGTTTTCCTTTTGCAGTGTCTGACCCAGAAGCAGCCATGTTCAGCAAGTATGCAGAAAGAACCCTGGTTTTTCTTCTCCTGGGATGCAATAGAAATAACCATGGGGTGGCAGCGGGTGATGGGGGGGAGGCGGAGTAGTAAATAAACTTCTCACTTATGATATCATTGCTCTTTAGAGGAATAACCAGAACTGAGTATTATATTAATATGAGTTGGACTTCTGTATGGACATGTTGCTGTTCCCTATACAGAGAGATTTTCTTTTTTTTGGGGGGGGGGAACATCACTGCCGTCAGGTGGTGGGAGTAGGAGGCCCAGCCTTTGCTCCTGGGAGCCGGAATCGAACCTCCATCCCAGTGGGCCGCAGTCCCGCGCACAACCACTACGCCACTGGGGCTCGGCCCACAGAGAGATTTTCAATGTTGTGCTTTGACCTAGGATTGCAAAGAGTTTTTAAGCGGAAGAGAGAAGAGCGCATCCTGGATTTGGAGAGCAAGGTCTGGGGACAAATCGTGTTCCCCCCGGAATCATGGCAGGCTCTTACTAGCACGGAGCCAGGGACTTTCTCAGTCTGGCCACTGGCAAACTTCAAGCACACCTGAAAGCTGGTTGATTGAAGAAAAACCAAACAAAGCTCGCTGCCCTCAAGTGGATTCCAAGTCCTTGTGACTATGCAGAGTTTCCAAGGCTGTAAATCTTTATAGGGGCAGACCGCCTCATCTACATCTCCCGGAGTGGTTGGTGGGTTTTATCAGAAGTGGCCAGCCTCTGAAATACTCACAGCAAGGGTTCAACAGGCAGTTGTACAATGATAATTTTATTTATTATAACAATGATAAAGAGATCATAAGAGAGAGAGAGAGAGAGAGAAGATCAATAGCAGTCAGACATATATCATTTCATGGTACGTGCTCACCTCCGCCTGGATAGATGGTCCACATGAAGAGAGAAGGAGAATTTTTATTTCCCCCATATAAATAATCTTCTGGGGGGTGGGGGAGATAGTTGAGCGCCACCATTTCATCAGTGGACCTTCACAGGAGAGGGCTGTCTTAAGGACTATATGGTGATAAGGGGAGTGGTCTTAGGAATGCCTACATGACTGGGAGTGATAAGACCAGACCTTGGGCCTCTGGAGGTAGATAAACATTTCTGTTAGGTTAGAGGCCATTAACAATGGCTCTTGAATCCCACCCACTGGCTTTGAGGGAAGTGAGCCACGGTCTTAACAGCAAGGGAGTTAGTTCTGTAGTAAGACAACACAAGGTCCTTAAGTAACTGGGAACTATAGGGAGTATAGCTAACTTAACTTCCATAACAGATACCAGTAAATAGTTTGCTCAATGTTTTGGAGTATGTAATTGTGGAAAAGTTCTGTCATCATCCCACAGGGTTTGAACTGTCAACCTTGCTGTTAGCAATCCAATGCTTACCCTACAGGGCATCAGGAAAGGTGTGCAGTGAGCCTGAAAAGTTGGTAGCTCATGAGTGTGACAGCTGTGGTTGTTGTAGGAGAGACTGAACAAGGCCAGAGAATTACAGCAGACAAATATTTCTACTGATGGCATTATAGTTTAAATTCTAAGTAGCAAGTTTGCAAAAGGCTACAGCTAGCAGTGAAAGCCCATTGATGGACATTGCAAACCAGCAGAGCCTCGGGCAGAGTATGTTAGAAAGTGAATTACTACCACTCCTCTTGCCAGTTCAGGTAGGGGCAGCCTAGTACTTAGAGGCTTGTTTGGGAATCCCCTGGATAGAACTTTGGGGTACTGAGGTTGCATAGGCATGAGTCACTCCCTATCCTGGTGGAGGCCCTGAACTACTCTTGTTCGCTCTTCTGTCTAGCATGGTGTGCATGTTCTGATCATTATCTTATTCTTCTGTAGTACCACATGTAAGTGTGATGTATTGATTTTTCCACAAAGTGTTCCTTTGTGACAGTTTCTTTTATCTGTCCATGTCCTATTTAAACCACCACTTCTCTGAAAGCCCTTGGACACCATCATGACCTTGTGCTAATGGTCTCTCTCATCAAGATGGTGTGTTTTTGTCCTTTATCTGTATTAGGCATAATAAATATTCTCCATAATGTATGGTAGCAATTTGGGATCTCTTCTGTCCCCTAAAGCACTACAAAAGGAGAGACATGGTGGTTATCTGAAGTCTGCCACTGATAAACCAAGTGCTCTTTGGAAGGACCCAGAGTTTGCAAAGAAGCAAGGTCCCAGTAGAGAAGCCGCAGGTTGGGGAGAAGGAGGCACGGACACTGTGGCTAAAAGGTTAGGTGTATGCTTGTAAGTCATGGATCTCAATACAAATAATCACATTTGTGTCCCAAACACAGCGTCTATGCATTTCTCAAGCCCTGCTGATCTTCTAAAGAAAACAGAGACGCTGGGCAGAATCATCAGCCTCAATGTTCTCAGACTCCAGGAGGGAGTATGAGGCAAGCAGGGAGACAAATTTAAAACACCTAAGAGCAAACCCAACAATAAGGCTGCCTGGTCACAGCAATGTGTTGGCACCTGCTATGTGCTGCTGGGAAGGCAACACCCATGGAAGCTGTGGGCTTTCTGAATAAACATTTAAAATAAAAAGAGACCAGTTGGTAGCATTTGTTTGAATCCACAGAAACGCCCTGCAAAGTTTTCCTATGGAAATGATGGCCCCTAAGAACAGTCTGGAAATAAAAACAGAACTCATAGTACCAAAAACATCCTTAGTAAGTTAAGTTTGGGAAGACTCCCCCTCACTTTCCAGACCTGCAATGACCTTTATGCATAGAACTGGGGATGGAAGCAGAGCCAGGAAAGGTGATGGACAGGTCCCTTTGGGCCCCCACCCCCAACCCCCATCGTAGGTTAAGCATTGCTACTTTTATTTAAAAAAATATTTTGGTGAGTGTGCACACAAAGATTCACATTTCAACAGTTTCTATGTGCACAGTGTAGTGATACTGATTATATACTTCACATTGTGCAACTTTTCTTGCTACCTTTTTCCAAATTATTCTACCATTGTGGTAGGTAATATGGGGTACCCATTGGTCAGCCAACCACATATTTGGTGATTTAACCATCCCCTGCCACCCAAATGCTCCTGGAGAGAAAGATGAGGCTGTCTGTCTTTATAAAGATTTGAACCTCCAATACACTTGTCGAGTCTCAGTGAGTTGACAGGACTTGAAGGCAATAGGCTTGGTTCTGGGTTTGGTTATTACCTTAAATTCTCTGCCCCTCATCTTTCCATTCAACTTTTCAAGTTGTCATTGTCAATTTGATCTCACATAAATAATTATTAAAAGAGTCCAGTGCTCAAAGCAGACATGCTTTATTAATTAAGATAAGTGTTGGCAGGGGTAGGGTTCAAAGATGACTTCAGGAGATAGTTTGGCCATTAAGTTTTAAATGTAAAGATTATTTTAGAGCAATACTGAGATTCACAAAGGCTGGGTTCTATGGGCATTTAAGATTGTCTTTCACATTTTGCCCTCTTCACTCAGAATTCTTCTATAGACCCTTTCCACTAAAAAATGTAACCATTTGTGTCATCTAGCCTGACAAAGTACTTAAAATGTCATCATTATTAGTTTGATGATCACTTTCTGGCCACTAATCACATTATTTTTTTCTACAATTGGGTTTAAGACACTATTTACTGAGTCTAAGAACACTGAACACCACCTACCTATGAGCTATTTGCACTGTGGCGACTTGTATGTTGCTATGATGGCCACCAGGGTTGCCCCCAGTATTTCAAATCCCTGCCAGTTTCCCCCTGGTCAACAGATTTCGGTGGAGCATTCAGATTAAGAACAGATTATAACAAAGAAGTAGGTTGTTCATTTCTAAGGAACTAGTCACTAAAAGCCTGATGAATAACACCAAAACAATGTTAGATATGGTGCCTAAAGATGAACCCCTTCAGGTCAGAAGGCCAGTAATATACAACACTGTAAGAGCGCCCTCCTCAAAGTAGGCTCAACCATAATGATGTGATGGAATAATGCCTTTGGGACATAACTAAAAATGGGGGTAGGGCTGCAAATGCAAACATCTATTAATAATCAGAACATAACACGTAAAGAACATGAATCCTTGAAATTGGAAGTTGTCAAAAATGAAATAGAATACAAAAAGATCAGTGTCCCGGGCATTAATGAGCTAGAAGAAACTGGGGTGACCATTTTGAATGCAACAATCACATGGTTTACTTGCCAGGAATAATAAATCCAAGAGGAATGGTATCATGCTCATCACCAAAAAGAACATTTCAGTGGATTTTGAGCTTCCACCTAATTCTAGCCCCAATCTAAGTTACTTCTTATGATATTGACCCGCTTAATGCTCATCCTCATGAAGTTATCACTGAAGAATGGGTACAAAGTGTGGTGAAGAAACTAGATGGTGCCCAGGTACCAGAATAGCATCTGGGAGTCTTGAAAGCTTATTTTCAAATCAGCAACCAGCTAAGTGAGACATCAACTAAGTCCACATGGAAGGAGCACACTAGCTTGTGTGATCCAAGAATTGTAAAGAACAAAATCTAAACCTGAAGGAGGTAACAGTATCAAAGCTTAAATCATGAATATCTGATTTGCGAAGACTTTGGATCAAGCTTTAAGTGAAACCTCTCTGACTATAGTCAAAGGATATGAATAGCCTTGTCATCATACAGAGAGGATTATAAAATTGATTATGGTAAATATCAAGTGTAATATCTTATCATTTGATCTTATTTTTGGCTCATTTTAAAGTTGTTTCAGTTTGGGGGGTTTCTTGGAATCTGGCAGAGGAAGTTGGGGGAATTGGGGACCTCATAACAATGAGTACAAGAAAGAAGAAGATGGGGCTGAGCCCCAGTGGTGTAGTGGTTTTGTGCGGGACTGCGGCCCACTGGGTTGGTGGTTCAAATCCAGCAGCAGCTCTCCAGGAGCAAGGCTGGGCCTCCTGCTCCCACTAGAGGGCAGATATGCCCCCCAAAATAAAAACAAAAAAAAAGAAAGAAGATGTTCTAAAATTGGTCGTACAATTCCTTTTAATGTAATCAAGCTATTGAATTGTATGATATGTAAATTATATGCCAACAAAACTTTTTTGAATGGAAGAATGCAGGTAAAGTAGAGTATTAAGTACTGCATTTTTTTTTAAAAAAGGGGAAAAAAGAACATTTCACAGTCTATCCTGAAGTACAACTCTATGATAAAATAATATATATACAGGGAAATACAAGGAAATCTATTTAATACAACTATTATTGAAATTTAAACACCAACCACTAATGATAGTGATGAAAAAATTGAAGAATGTTACCAACTTCTTCAGTCTGGGATTGAGCAAATATGCAATCAAGGTGCACTGATAATTATTCAAATTGGAATTCAAAAGTTGGAAGAAACAGTAATAGAACAATACAGCCTTGGAGACAGAAATGAAGCTGAAGAATACATGACAGAATTTGCAAAACTAGTGATTTCTTCATTGCAAACCCCTTTTATTTTTATTTTGTTTATTTATTAAATAGTTTTATTGGGGGATTTTACATCTCTTATCACAATCCATACATTCATCAATTGTGTCAAGAACATATGTTGTTCATATGTTCATTTTCTTCTTTTGGAGGGGCATCACTGCCCTCTGATGGGAGTAGGAGGCCCAGTCTGGCTCCTGGAGAGCTGCTGCTGGATTTGAACTGCCAGCCCAGTGGACAACCTAGTGGACAACTGCCAGTCCCACGCACAACCACTATGCCACCGGGGCTCAGCCCCATATGTTCATTTTCAAAGCATTTTCTTTCTATTTGAGCCCTTGAGTTCCTCATTTCTCCATCCCTCTCTCGTGAACCATTGCTAAGTTGCAGAATATTATTTTTATATCTTACATCATCCTTTGTGACCCTTCACCAACTTTTCTGTTGCTTGTCTACTCTGGGAGGGGGTTATATGTAAATCCTTGTGATCAATGTCCCCTTTCTCCCTTCACATTCCTCTTATCCTCCTGACATCTTTTTTTCTCATTGTTAGCTCTGAGGGTTTTATATATTCTGGATTCCCTGTAGTGTGGGCTCTTAGCTGTAGCAGTGGACATGTTCTGGTCTAAGGTAGAATTGAGGTCATGATAGTAGTGAGGAGGAAGTATTAAGGAACTGCAGAAATGTTGTGTGTTTCATCAATGCTATACTGCACCCTTACTGGCTTGCCTCCTCCCTGTGACCCTTCTGTAAGGGGATGTCCAGTTGCCTACAGATTGACTCTGGGTCTCTACTCTGCACTTCCCCTCATTCACAGTGATATGATTTTTTTTCTTTGATGCCTGATCCTTTGACACTATGTTGGCTTTATTGCTTCTCAGCTAGATGACCACTTGTTTATCTTCAAGTCTTTAAGACCCCAGATTCTATATCCTCTCATAGCCTCTTCACCACATTTGCTTTTATACCCATTATGTCTCCAATGATTGTGTCGGGAAGGTGAGCATCATAGAATGCCAGATTATTAGAACAAAGTGTTCTTGCATTGAGGAAGTACTTGAGTTGAGGCCCAATGTCCATCTGCTACCTTAATTTTTAGCATATAGATAAAAGTACATAGACATATTTCCCTAACATTATATAGAAAATATTTACATATGTACATGCCTATATTTAGATATCTATAAGTGTTCTTTGCCTCCTAGTTCTGTCCTCTTTCCTTTTACTTTCCTCTTGTCCCATCATCATGTTCATTTGGCCTTTATTCAGGTTTAATAATTCCTCACTGTTACATTGCCTCTGATTCAGCCCCGACTCGCTGTTGATTTTAGTTCACTTGTTTTTCCCACAAAACCCTTTTTAAAACAACATAAATGGTGATTACAGGTGTGGACCTTGCCAG
This sequence comes from Nesogale talazaci, assembly GCA_004026705.1. Lineage (NCBI taxonomy): Eukaryota > Metazoa > Chordata > Mammalia > Afrosoricida > Tenrecidae > Nesogale > Nesogale talazaci. Next base: position 96,966 of record PVJH01003283.1, read on the forward strand.
GTGGAGTTCACAGGAATAAAATTGACTACATTTGTGGGAAGAGACAATAGTGAAGTTCAAAATCAGCAGCTAAAACCAGACCAGGAGCTGTCTATGAAGCAGCTCATTAATTGCTCATATATAAGTTCAGATTGAAGTTTAAGAAAATAAAACAAGTACACAAGGGCCAAAATACAAACTGGAGTACATCCCACCTGAATTTAGAGACTATCTCCAGTGCAGATTTGAGTCTTTGGGCACTAATGATGGAAGAACTGACATACTATATGAGAACATCAAGAACATCAGACATGAAGAAAGACAGAAAAGAAAGAAAAAGTCAAAGTAGATATCAGGACAGATTATAAAACTTTGAGTTGTGGGCTGAGCCTTGGTGGCTTAAGTGGTTGAGTGCGGGACTGCGACCCACGGGCTTTGTGGTTCAAATCCAGTGGTGACTCTCAGGAGCAGCACTGGGTAGCACCCATGACCACCAGAGGCAGTGATGCCCCCCCCCAAAAAAAAAACAAACAAACTATGAGTTGCAGAGTAACTAAAGCAAATGGAAAATATGATTGCATCACAAAGCTGAACAGAAATTTCAAAGAGCAGCTTGAAAAGGCAAGTGAGGTATTATAATGAAATATTCATGGACCTGGTGTTAGAAAAAAACAAAAAAGAAGAAGATGGTCATCATATCTCAAATTAAAAGAATTGAAGAAAAATTTAAAGCCTAAAATTGCAATATTTACATATTCTATGGACAAAATAATGAACAATGTAAGAGACAATAAAAGAAAATTGAAGGAATTCACAATCACTGTACCAAAAAGGACAAGTTGACATTCAACCATTTCAAGAAGTAGCATGTGATCAAGAAGCAATTGTACTGAGAGGAGAAATCCAAGCGACACTGAAGGCATTAGCAAAATCAAGGCTCCAGGAATTGATAGAATATAATTCTAAAGGCTTCATTAAGTTGATGAAGCACCGAAAACACTAACTCATCCATGCTAGGATTCTGGAAGGCACGGCTAGCTACCTGGCCAACTGACTGGAAGAGATCCATAGTTATACCCATTCCAAGAAAAAAAAAGGTGACCCAAAAGAATGTCGAGATTATTGAATAAGTATCATTAATATCATATGCAAGTAAACTTTTGCTGAAGATCATTCAATGATCACGACAATACATGAATGTGGGACTGAGCCCTGGTGGCATAGTGGTTGTGTGTGGGAGTGCAGCCCACAGGGTTGATGGTTCAAATCCAGCAGCAGCTTTCCAGGAGCAAGCCTGGGCCTCCCACTCCCACCAGAGGCAGTGATGCCCTCCCCCCCAAAAAAATACATGAATGGAGGTTCATGAGTGGAGGTTCAGGGAAGGAAATACAGGGGACAGAAATTTAAACCAGATTAAGAATAGGGCATGCAACCAGCATATCATTGCTGGTGTCAGCTGAATCTTGCCTAAAAGCAGAGAAAACCAGCAATATGTTTGCTTTTGTTTTATTGACTATGCAAAATGATTCTCCTGTGTGGATCATCACAAACTATGGCTTGCATAGGAAGGAATGGGAATTCCAGAACACTTCACTGTGCTCATGTGGAACCTGTACACGTACCAGGAGGTGGCCATTCAAGCAGAAAAGGGGAGGACATGTGTTTTAAAAGCAAGAAATGTGTCCATCAGCTTTGTATCCTTTCCCTGTAACTAAATCAGAGAAACTGGATTATATGAAGAAGGAAAATGCAGCACCAAGATTGGAGATGGCTTAACAGTCTGTGATATGCAGATGCCACATCTTTGCTTGCTGAAAGTGAGGAGCACTAAAAGCACTGGCTCACAAAGATCAAAATTTGTGGCCTTCAATCTGCAGAAAACCTAAACCCTCGCAACTGGACCAAGTAATATCATAATACATGGAGAAAAGATTGAAGTTCTCCAATGTCCTTGGAAGCAGCAGTTAAGAAGTCAAATGACACATTGCATTGTAGATCTACTGAACAAGACTTTTATAAAGTGTTCAAAAGCAAGGATATTACTTTGAAGACTACGGTGTGAGTGATGCAAGTCATGGTATTTTCATTTGTCTCATAAGCACCTGAAAGTTGAACAATGAGTAAGGATAATTGAAAATGAATGAAGACATTTGAATTATTGTGCTGGCAAAGAATATTGAAAGTACCAGGGACTTCCAAACTCACAACCATCGAGTCAATTCTGACTCATAGTGACTCTGCCAAAAGGAAAAAAAATGTATCTATCTTGGAAGAAGTACAGGCAAAATGTTCCTTAGCAATAAAGCTGGTGAGAAAGTTGGTCTCAAGTACTTTGGACGTGCTATCAGTAAAGATTTGCTCCTGGAAAAAAGCCCTCATGCTTGGTAAAGTGGAAGGGCAGCCAGAAAGCGGAAGATGGTCAACAAGCCGGCTTGATGCAGTGGCTCGTCTATGGGTCCCCGCCCTCGCCGCACTTAATTCCGGTGTGCACACGGTTGCTGTGAGTCAGACCCGGGGGGAGGCGCCTAAGAACAACAGAAAGGAGCTCCGCGGGCGTCGTGGCTGATGTCTTGTGCTGCCAACGGCAAGTCGGAAACTAGAACCCATCCCCTTGTCCTCAGGAGAAAGACAAGACTTTCTAATCCAATAAAGATTTCCAGGGTCAGAAACTCCCAGAGGCGGTTCTTCTCTCTCTGCCCCACAGGGTCACCTGCAGTCAGAATTGCCTTGATTTGTCAGGTGTAATAAGTTCTTCCTAACACCTTTTTCCTCACCCGTATTAAATATAATTACAAAGGGCCAGGCCAAAGGAAAATGGGGCTTTCTACTCATAGAAAGAGTTACAATCTCAGAAGCCCAAGGGGCACTTCTAGCCTGTTCTAAAAGGTCACTGTGAGTGCAAATTGAGTTAAACGAATAATGCTAAACACGTTTCAGTGAAGCTTCCAGGCTAAGGCAGACTAGACAGAAAAGCACAGTGGTCTCTTTCCCAAAGCGAGTCAATGAAAAGGCTGTGGTTCACAATGTCACTGTCCCCATCTGACCAGCCACTGATCCCCACACTAGATCCTGGGGACAGGACATCTCCTGTTGCGCATGGTCTCGCTGTGAGTCTAGAATAGACAACAGCTCACAGCCTCCAGGTGCCTGGTACTGAACCCATAGCTTATGGAAAAGAACCATTTCCTTTAGTCTGTACAAAATCTCCCATTTTAAAGACAAGGAAGCTGAGGCCAGAGAAGCTCAGAACCAGGGGAGATGTGAGCAGAAAGTGGAATCTGATTTGCCAGCTCCACTGATGCTACGCACTTCTGAGATGAATGCTATGTGCTGAACTGTGGTCGTGGATACCGCCAAGTACATTGTCTTCTCGCTCTTCAGACTTTACAGAAAGGCTCTCACACCCATGGGCATCGTGCACCTCAAGCTACACTCACCCAACTTAAAAACAAAGAGGAAAGGAGAGAAGAGAGAGTCATGAGGTTTCAGGCACAGCCCTGGCTTGGTCTCAAGCCAGGAAGAAGGGGCCATGGCTTGATGCAAAGCTGGGAACAAGAGCTCAGGTTCAGCCTGGATGTCTTCCCTGGAGCTGACCTTTTGACCTAGGGCCAGATAAACTAGTGGCTGGCAGGGCTGGGAGCAGGGAGGTTCAGGCTGCCAGTGGGAGAAGCAGGTGGAAAGAGAGGTGGGCTAGGCAGGGCTTGGCAAACCTGGCTGCTTATGGACAAACATTAGTTGAGAATTGGGCAGGGAAGAAAATGCTTTCTCTTTTGCTTTGAAAGTCCTGGTTTGTACACAGTATGGTAAACATCATGAATGTACTGAATTGCATATATAAAAAAAATTGAAATGGAATATGTTCTATTAAATGCACATGCATAACTACCACTTTTTAAGTCAGAAAAGACAGGTTAGCTTAGAGTTTCACATTGATTATGACTTAAGTGAAAACTGTGGGTATGTTAATTATAGGGTCATTTTAAAATATAATTTATAAAATTTTCCTATCATTTATAATAGAGAAAACTTGGCAATCATTTAAAAGTGCAACAATAGGGACTAATTGAGCAATGTTTGGCATTTTCATGTGATGGAATACTAAAAGCTTCTCTGCTGTCAAGTTGATGCTGACGCAGCGACCCTGGAGTGCAGACTAGCACTGCCCCTGTGACTTTGAGACTGTAACTCTTTATGTAAGTAGGAAGCCCTGCCTTCCTCCCTTGAAGCCACTGGTGGTACTGAACTTCTGACCTTTCAGTTAGCAGTCCAACATATAACTCCTGTGCTCTGGGCTCCTGACAGGCTGTTCTAGAGCCATTAAAAAGCCAGTACTTCATAAATGGGTCAGTGGGTGCCCGTGGTAGAAGTCTCTCCTTCTGTGAGGGAAATACAGGATCAATTTTCAGGCCTGCATGTGGCTGTGATGCTGAACTGGTTTCAGGTGACTCTCCAGAATCTCCCGAGATGGTTTGAGAGGGGTGGGGGGGGTCTGCTTCTGCAAAGCGGCCAGTGAGAACCCAGTGGCTCATGATGCTCCGAGCCTGCTGTGCATGGGGTCACCATGAGTCGAGATCAACTTGACAGCACCTCACAAGACAGTAAGTGGTCACAGGGATGGCAGGAACTTTGGCCAGGCCCTCTCATGAGGGGGGTTTCTGGGATGAGCACTGTGTGCCCTTGACACCCATTATAATAACTGATTCACCCAGGACATCCCAGACTACAGATGGGAAAACAGAGGCTGAGACAAGGGAAATAGGCAGCAGCCCATGGAAAGACATTAGTGACCACTTGCAATGCAATGTGTACAGTGTGATTTCAGTTTTTTTTTAAAATGTACCCAATAGTATGGAATTGGTGAAATCAATTACATCACATAAGTCCATCTGAAAACACCCCCCCTGGCTGGTACAAATAATGGTATAGATTTCTAGTCATTGGTTTGGAAAGGTGTTCTTGGCATAGTACATTTTTTTTAAAGACAGATAAGGCCATATAGATCTGTACGCATGTGTATGACTGTGTGTGTGCCTTTATCTGCTTAAAAAAGAAATATCTCCATATTTAATCCCCCCACACACACCTTTTAGAAATGTCCAGAGACATTTTGAGATGTCCAAATGGAGAGGCATCTAAATGTTCCTGGCATCTAGCAGGCATGGTATAGCCTCCCATTAATACAGAATTATCCAGCCCAAAATATATCAGTGATGGTGAAGATAGACCTTGAAAACACACACACACACACACGCACACACACACACACAGAAATTCCAGAAGGAAATATTCTCTAATGTTATCATAGATTTCTTTATGTGTAGGGATGATTTTTTTCATATCTCAATTTTCTAACATTTTTTAAACAAGAGGCATAATTAAGTGTGGAGAAAAAAAGAAAATTATATAGTTACTATTGCCTTAGAAACGGTGCCGTTAAAGCTAAGAAGTCCAGGGAGGGGGGTGGCTTGGGAAGGGATGGATTTCCTGGGCCAGGAAGCCAAGCTTGTAGCTCTGCGTCTGCTGTGAAAAGGCAACGTTGAGCCCCCGGGGTGAAGGAAAGTGAGGCCCTGGGTCCCTGTGGAGGGCGGTCCTGTCTGGGCTCAGGGAGGTCCCATTCCTGAGTTGTGGCAATATCTCGCAGGGTATGCACAGACCCTGTGACATGGAGGCCCCTCACCTGCTCTCACACCCATGACGGGTCTGTCTGTCTGTCTGCACTTTGCCCTCTGCCGACCAATAGCACTGCAGACCCACGGTGGTTCTGTAGCCACCTGGACCATGGCTCCTTATGGGAAATAAAGCAGGAGACAATAGTGTCCCAGCTTAAAACAGAATGGCTCCAGCAGCTGCTTAGCAACTCTTGTTCCTGTTCCTTCCCAGGGGGCAGGAGCAGACATAAACCATCCCATAAAAAGAGGGCAATAGGGGCGCAGACAATGGTTGGAAACTTTCAAAGAAGCCCTCGAAGAACCAGACAGAGCCCAACAAAGGGCCACCTCCAGGACCACCTCATAAACCCTAGCTTCTCATTGAAGGGGGAGGGGTGCCGGGGTGTAGAGCCTCTCTCTGAAGCGCCCATCATTTGATCCCGACTGCAATGCTGGTAGAGGGCCCCTCCATCCTCCGAGGCCTCATCTCCTCCCTGACAGCCCCTCATCCTCATCCACTTATGGAATACATCATAGCCATGGTTAGCTCTGTCTCGGTGCAGGCTAACGATCTATGCATGTCCAGAACTTTCCAGAGCACCCTCATATGATTTAACTAAACTAACCCCTAGACGTATGGCCTCAGATCAAGGGTGGTGCCTAAGTTTCATGTGCCACTTCAACTCTGAATGATGGGTGCTGGCTCTCTGGGTTGTTGTGTAAGACATTTGGTACAGAAATTTGCTGTGAATGCTTGGCTCTGCATGTCTGGGACTACATGGAGAGCTGTGGCCAGAGTGCTATCCCATGCTTCCTTTAGCTTTTGATCATTGACTGTGCATTTGGTTCCAACTTACCACCTGCTCTGCTGGTTTGCTATACTTGCATGTCTGTTGTGGTGACTTGCAGGTTACTGTGACACTGGAAGCTATGCCACTGGCATTTCTAATACCAACGGGAGCACATGTGCTGGACAGTTTCAGGAGCTTACAGACCAAGACTAGGGCAAAAAGATCTGGGAATATAATTTCAAAAATTACTCAGTGGGAAGCTTATGGGGCAGAACAGAAAAATGTCGTCTGATTTGCCTGCAGTAGACATATCATCAGGAGGAGTCCATCTCGGAAGAGGTCAGCATATTTGGTGAAGAAGAGGGTCCCTAAGGGTGAAAAAGCCCCTTCGTGAAATGAACTGGTACAATAGGTATGAAGGTAGACTGGAATATGCTAGTGATTGTGAGGATAACAATGCTTTGCTTTGTTGTACATAAAGTCACCTTGAGTCAGTGTACTCTTGATGGTAGCTGTCTCTTTCCAATTAGATCAACAGCAGTATATTTATAATAAAGATAACCTTGGGGCCTTGATATGTGAAGATTCCTAGATGTCTTCGGTTGGGTTTTCTAAAGAAGCAAAACCAGTTAAGCTTATGTGTATGAGGGGGAACCAACCCCTCCCATGCCCCAGTCCCCCAAAATGGACTTTTTTCCTTTTTCTTGTTCCAAAGCTATGTATGTAATTTTTTAAAACAAAACAACCTTATCACCTGAAAAGAACTCTCCATTACACTTAATGCGCTTGTCAAATATGTGATTCCATTCTTGGAAACATTTTTCATACTTGTCTATTTGGATGGCTGATAGTACTTTGATAGTACCTCCCTTGGTTTTTTTCCTTCACCTCTTTACAATTGTCAAATCACTGTCCTGTCCTTTCATGTCCCTCTTCATTTGCAGAAACAAAAAGAAGTCTCACAGAGCGAGGTCAGCTGAGTAAGGTGTATGGGGCAAGAGAAGCACACTGTTATTTGCCAAAAACTGGTGCACTGAGATAGCTGTGTGAGTAGGTCTATTGTCATGGTGGCAGTCCCTCAGTGGCCACAAATCAGGCCTTTTATTGGTCACACATTGTTACGCAATCTTTACCGAACTTCTGAATAGGAAGCTTGATTAATGGTCTGATGTGGTGGAACAAACTCCAGACTACAAGTCAACATTTTCATCCATTCGGGAAGTTGCTGGACATCCACAATGAGATTTATCATCAATCAACATTTCACCTTTTTTGAAATGAGAAAAGCACTCATACACTTGAGTTTCTCCCATAGTGCTGTTCTTATAAGCTGTGCCCAAGATCATAACAGTTTCTGCACTTTTCTCAAGCAGGAAACAAAATTCCACAGCCAAATGCTGTTCTCTTAAATCAGCCATCACAGAAAATGAGATTCAAGAGAAACTACTTTTACAAAAAATTCACTGTGGCCAGAGAGAACCTTCCCAGATGATGCTTCTGGGTGCTAACTCAGAGAGAGTTGCTCAATGCTCTCCTAGTGGGTAACAATGCTTACTCTGGAAATTTTCTTCCACTTTTTTTTTTATGGTAGGGATGGTGGTGATGGGGGTAGTGGTGGCACATAACCCCTTGTATATATAAACCCAGACCAAGGCTCCTATCATTGAGTTGATTCGACTCATCACAATTCTATATAGGGCTTCCAGACTTTTAAAATCTTTTCTCCCATGGAGTGGCCAGTCAGTTTGAACTGCTGACCTTGGGGCTCTCAGCTCAATGCTTACTTGACAGTGCCACCATGGTGTGTGTGTGTGTGTGTGTGTGTGTGTGTGTGTGTGTGTGTTGACAGCACCTAACAACAACATATCAATAAAATGGCTTACACAATTGTGGACAAGTTATAAGTCTGGGTAAGTTCCAGTGTGTGGCTCAGATGTTAGGATGGAGCCTTCTGACTCCCATGGCTAAAGAATCCAAGATCAGTAGTATGACAACAGACTTGTGGCTGTAGAATTGAATGGCCCCCAGGTTGGTAAGTCAGATGTCAGGCCACTGACACTTCTCAGAATGGACAGGCAATATGGCAGATCATTGGCTGAAGTCCAAAGAACCAGATGTCAACAAAAAGCCTGCCATCTGCAAGATGCAGACCCAACAAAAAGCAAGCAAGTCATTCTACAGTATTTGCATATACTGGAAGCAGACCACTCCTAGAGGAAATCTCATTGGTAAGTTTTAACTGCCAAACCACTGGCTTAGCCAAGTTGACACAAAGTCTTAACTATTACTCTGGAATTTACAATCTGCATTTGATTACTTATCAAAAAATATGTTTCTGGACTCTGTTTCAGAGCTCCTAATATATGATATTATGTGAGACCCACGAGTCCAGAAATATTGTCCCACCAGGACTAAGACATCAGAGAAAGTATGATCACTAATCCAGGCTGAGCCCTGGTGGCGCAGTGTTTGTGTGCGGGACTGCAGCCCACAGGGTTGGCAGTTCAAATCCAGCAGCAGCTCTCCAGGAGCAAGACTGGCCTTCCTACTCCCACCAGGGCAGAATTGCCACAAAAAGAAAAGAAAAAAAAAAGATCACTGCTCCAGATTGAGTTGTGGTAATTTAAAAACATTTGCACAAGTCCATTGATATTTCTCCCTTCAAATGGTGGAGCTTAATTCTTTTCCCTATAGTATAGATTGAATTTAGAGACTTCATCATGGATAGGATATGTAAGATGTGGCATGATGTGACATCTGAGATTAGAGCATAAAAGGCATTGTGTCTTCTTCCTTACTCTCTCTCTCTCTTGGGCTCCTTGCTCTGTGGGAAGCCAGTTGCAATGTTGTCAGGACACTCAGCAGCCGCATGTAGAGGCCATGTGGGAAAGGGGGCTCCAGCTGTTAGAAATGTGGAGTCTCCCCTTGAGTTCCCAAACAGCCCTTCAGTTGAAAGTAGCCCTGGCTGACACCTTGAGTATAACCTCATGAGACCCCCGAGTCAGGCCACTAGCTAAGCAGCTTCTGAATTCCTGGCTCTCAGAAACTTGCTTGCTGTTTAACGTCTCTAAGTTTAGGAGTAATTTGTTATATAGCAATAGATCATTAGTTCGTGTAGAAGAGAACAATTTTCATTGACTTCTTACGAGGCTACATGATGACCTTTGTACGCCATCCCAGGCTGGGGGAAGTGATCTTCTCCAAGCCGGTTTCCTTTTTCTCTAGCCAAGGCACTGGCAACTCCGCCACAGGCTCCCCACAGATATCTGAAGACCCAGCCGAGTTGACAGTCCTTCCATGAGGCCCAGAGCTGTGTTTGCCCAGGGGAGTTTTGTTTGAAATCCCACCTGTGTGTACGTACCCTTTATCTTGCCTCCCAGTGTGAGCTCTAATCCCTGAGCAGAACTCAGAAGACCGTAGAAATCTAGCCCTTGTCTTCTCCTGTCCATCCTCCTCTATTGCCCCACTCCACCCACACCGAATGCTTCCCAATTCCCCAAGCATCCCTGCTCCCCACAAGTCTCTGTTTCTGCCTGTTTTCCCCACTCTGCCTCTAGTGTCCTTCCACCATCATCAATTGCTTCCTCAAGGTCTCTTCCCTGCACCTCCAGTTCTCCACCAGCATTTTGTTCACCTCAGGAATGGTGTAGCCCTTTCTTTTGTACATTTTTACAAAAAATTTTGGGAGTGGTCTGAGTATTCAAACACCGGCAGATAGAAAGAATGTTTTTTTTTCTTCTTGAAGTCTAGCTCAGTGCTTATTGAATGTCAGCATGCCTAAGAATTCCTGGGAAGTTTAATTTATTCAATCTGAATTTATACACAGTTCTGAATTTTATATATAACTGACAAACATGGGGAGATCTTGGCCTGCGATTTCCACCTTCTACAAAAGGTATGTCCAAAAAAACCCCCAGAGCTATTGAGCTGATTCTGACTCCTAGAGACTTTTGCATTTATGAGTCCATAAATCTTCCCAGGAGCAGACAACCTTGCCTTTCTCCCACATAGCATCTCTTTCTCCCACATAACATGGTGGATTTGAACTGCCAACCTTGTGGTTAGCAGTCCAATGTATGCTTCCAGAGGCTTGTTTTAAGGCCTATAGTTTGTAAAATTAGAGGGTAACATGTCTTGAAATGATAATTTAAATGATAAATATTCCTGCTGGAACTGTGTAGCCCTCTGAAATTCTTACATAAATTTCCAATCCCAAAGCCCTGTTGCCATCCATTTTACCAATGAGGAAAAAAGGCCGAGAGAAGGTAAATTAACTGCCCAATATCTCACAGTCCTTAGGTGGAAATGCTGGGACTAGATCAAGCTCTCATTGCTATCACATCTTAGATCCCTCCCGAGGTCAGACTGCTTCCCTCACACATCCTGAATCAGTGCCGTTTTGAGTTCTTGCGTGGTAAAGTCTAGAGATGAAGAATCCTTGCTTTACATCTCATGTCTGTTTGATCCTTTACTCAAGACTGGACCCTTCTGGGCCATGTCTTCTGTCCTGGGGCCATTTTACCACCCAGAATTCTCTGAGGACTGGTCTGGGCTCAGAGGACCTGCTTGTTCTTATGTGGATCTGAAGCAGAAACTTCACACTTAACTGAAGTTGGCATATTTGACTGGCCAACATTCATGAAGCAAAAATTAAAAACAGAGGCCAGTTCTATGGCAGAGAGCAAAGACATATGGGCTGAAACGAAGTAAAAGATTTGTTCTCCAAATGAGCTAGTCAGAATTTGACTCAAACTGGGTGCTTAAAGGGATAAGAAACTGTGGCTTCCTATGAGGAAAGAGGTCGTCAAGAGGCGTCAAATAATTAGCCTCAGAAGCTAAATTCTGTTAAAGATGGCCATAAGTTTGCTTTAATGTTATGTAAACTTGCCCTCATACTGAAATAATTGATCCAAGTTCTTATTCAGGGCAAGTTCCTCATCAGTTTTTAGATTGTTGAAAACCTTTTGAACTTTTCTTGCAAAAAAACCCCAAGCTCCCTACTGTCCAGTCAACTCTGGGTCATATGTGTGGGGAACAGGACTGTTCCCTATGGTTTGCAAAGCTGAAAGTCTGTACAGAAGCAGACTGCCTCATTTTTTCCCCATGGATCAGCTGGTGAATTTCAACTATCAACCTTCAGATAGCAACCCAGAACTTAACATGCTGCACCCCAGGGCTCCCCTGCTCCTCTCCCCCACCAAACAAACAAAGTCAGTGCAGTTGAATGAATGTCAACTTATAGTGACCCTATATGACAGAGTTGAAATGCCCCTGTAAGTTTCTGAGACCATGACTCTTTATGGCAGGAGAAAGCCTTGACTTACTCCCAAGGAGCAGTTGGTAGTTTCAAACATATAAGGGCACCTATAAGGGCACCTTTCTCTTATCGAGCAAAGCTAAATAAGAACTGTATGCACCTTTCCAACTTATCTACAAATTCCACTTAAAGATGCATTAGGGATGGATCTTATTTGTAACCTGACTGCCCGTTCTAACTTTAAGTAAGTAGCTTAGTAGTGACTGGTTGTTCTCTGTTAGAATAGCTTTGCTTTAAAAGCAAAACAAGCATCTACAAGGGAGAAAAGAAACATAAAGGGAGGTAGGGGAGGAGGGGGAGCTATTGGTGAGTTGCTAAGTAGTTTAAACTGTTTAATACAAAAGTGTCTGGAACATAAACTCTAATTCACAATTTAAAAACTTTTAAAAATGAAAAAAATGTATATAAAACTGACTTAACCTTGAAGAGGAGTTTATGAAGTTTTATAACTTGAAGGTCCAAAGTCCAGCGCATCCATCTGATTGTCCTTGAACACAGAAGCCAGGGAGATGAGATTACAGCTGAAGGGTATGGTCCAATCACAGCCCAGCCCGGGCTGGGTCAATTCACGCAAGCTCCCAGCTGTCACACAACAGGGTGGGCAGATGGATGAGGAGGAGGCAGTCACAGTGCTCATTTGTTGGCTGTAAGGAGGCTGGCAATGTCTGCTAGAATCCTGCCATTCTCTCTCTGTCTCACAGGCCCTGGTTTGTACTGGTGCACACTTGATTTCCAAGCATCATTTTGACTCCTCCTGCAGCATGGATCTAGCTCCTCTAGTGGTGCTGGGTCCTCTTGTGTGTTTGTCACATTGGCCTTCAAATAGATGGGTTCAGTGCAGTGCTAAACATTGTGTTGTGTGCTTACTCTCTTCATGACAAAAAAAAAAAGAAGTTTGTGGCAACCCTATGTGGTGTAAGTCTGTGCTTTTCCAAAATTTTACCAAAATAATCACTCACAATATTTCAACCATTCTTGTCAAGCTATTTGATAGACTGGAGATCGCTGGTCATCGAGCTATTTAATAGACTGGAAAGACTGGTCATCGAGCAGATTCTGACTCTTGTCTACCCGGTGGACTGTTTACAAGATTGCAAAAATTGACAAGACAGATAACCTCGTCTTTCTCTCAAGAAGCAGCTGATGGATTTGAAGTTCTAACCTTGTTAGCCCAGCACTTAATCACAGGAATTCTTAATTATCTATAATATAATGTAAACATAATTTTCATACACACTAGGAAACAAACAAAAAACAAATTGACCTTCTTTGTTGGGATAGTCATTGATTGTAGTGGTCTGAAACTGGGTAGGGTTTGACAGTCATAGAAAATCACATCAAAAAGATATCACAATATCATCTGATCCAACTCCTCATTCCCCTCCTTCTTTATAGAGGTGCTCCCCATCTAGAATAGACTCCAAATTCAGTGTTCTTTCCCTGACCCAGTGTTAAGCTCACTAGATTTTACTTCCAGGGTTCAGTCTAGTTCTGCCATTGAGCAACTGGACAAGACACACTCCCACCCTCCACCAAGTGGGGGATAAACAAGGGTGTGTCTTCTGGTCTGCATGTGTGGTACCCCAGAACATTTTAGTAAATTGATTCTATTTGGTTCAGATTTTTTTTTTGTTTTCCTGCCCTAAAAGCTAGACATGTGTTATGATCAGGTACATCTTATGGCCTGAAAAATATGGTACTTAATATCTCTGAATTTAAGAAGCTCTTCAGTTTCCTCATGTGCAGAATAGAAATGATGGGAATAGTGCCTACTTTATAGACACGATTGTGGGAATGGAATCTCTAGTCATTCTCTACTCACACTGTAATAAATGGCTGCAAATTCAGTCCTTCAAACAACACAGATTTCTTCTCTTGCACTTCTGGGAGTCTGAGTCTAGAGTCAGGGTATCAGCCCAACTGTATGCCTTCCAGAGGTTTCAGATAACAATTCGTTCCCTATGCTCTTTGACTGTGACAGCTCCTTCCTTCATCTTCAAAGTATATCACTCTCCTCTCTAGCTTCATAGTCCGCTTTTCTTTAGCTGACTTTGCCTCGCTGGTTGTTACTTGTTATCAAAAACAGTGGAGCAAAGCCCTGCCCCTTCCTGCATCATCCTGTTGCTTTGAGGAAGTAGCTTACCAGATTTTCCTTCTTTCGTCCTTCTTCAGTCCTCCTTCATTGGGAAGCTCCTCAAACCCTGTCGAGCATCAAAGCAACTGGTAGCCTCCACTGACAGATGGGTGAGGACCGTGCATGGAGCACACTGGCGGAAATAGAGCTCACCTCTCCTGCATCAGAGGGAGAATTTTTAGCACTAACTCACCCCTGCACATTAGCCTATTTCTTTCTTTCTGTGCTTATAAGATTTTAATCTTCCTGTAATGACACCAAGCCCAACCTGCTAACCCACACAGCTGCCTCACTTCAAGACTTTTAACTTAGGCACAGCTACGATGTCCCTTGATTGCTCCTGCAAAGCTCATAGGTTCTAAGGATTAAGAATGGACATTTTTGTAGAACAAAGTAGTCCAAACAAAAGCAATTAGCATAAACTTGAACAGAGCAAGCATTTGATGAATGTTGTTTTTCTTATCATTTCAGGAGTCCAGAGTCCAGGTGGTATTGTGGGTTAAGTATTGGGCCATTAACCTCAATGAGGCAGTTCAAACCCACCAGTCTCCCCAATGGAGAAAGATGAAGCAATCTGTAAAACAGTGTTCTGGCCCCAATGACTCCAGAGAAAAAGAAGATAATAAAGGGCCTGGTATCCATAGGAGAATCTCTCTCTGGAAAGTGTCTCTCTGGAAGGGAGGCAGTGAAGCTTCCACCTGTTTGGGAATAGTCCTGAGGTAGCTAGAGAAGTCCTGTATGCTCTGGGAAGGATATACGCCAGCATATTTCTTTCTTTAAAGCCTCACCCTCAAGGCCTCTATCATAAAAGACACAATTAAGTCCTTGGAGGTTAAAGACAGATCACCAACTTCTCTTTTTTTCCCCAAGAAACTAATGAGAACAACTCATGGACCATAGGATAGCACAGAAGTGCCCCTGCGGGTTTCTGGAACTACAAATCTTCACAGAGATAGAAAGCCTCATCTTTCTTCCATGGAGCAGTGAACGGTCTCAAACCGCTAACTTTGTCATTAGCAGTCCAGCACACAGCCACTGCCATTTGATGGAAGTAGTTTGGTTTTGAATTTTAATAAGAGTAAAAGGAGCCCTGGTGGCACAGTGGGTTAGCACTGGATTACTCGCTGAGGGATTGGCAGTTTACAGCCCTGATAGGAAAATGTGGTGAAGAAATCAGGTTATCAGAAAGAATAGCATCTGGGGTCTTCAAAGGCGTGCTTTCACATGAAAGATGCACACCAGCCTGTGCAGTCCCAGAATAATAAATAATAAAATCCAAGTCTATAAGCGGGAAATGAATCAGAGCTTAAATTGTGAACACTCTGCTTGCAGAAGGCTATGGATGACAGTGAAAGCCGAAAATCCATTTGCAGAATCTAGACATGGATTAAGTCTCCAACAAATACCCTTTGACCACAGTCCATAACCTCGCTATCAGACAGAGACACTGTAAAGCCAATTATGGCAGATATAACATTTTATTACTTGATCTCCCTTCTGACCCTTTTAAAAAGTTTTTTATTATTATTATTTTTCTTCTTTTCGTTAAGACTTTTCTCTGGTTTGTTTTGTCATTGCTGTTGGTTTTTCTTCTTTGTATGATTTTCTGTACTTGGAATCCAGGCTAGGTAAATCTAGAGAGACAGTATGGGATTAATAAAGACTTAGGAGCACGGCAGGGATGATGGGGAAAATGGAGAATTAACAATAGTGAGGACAAGAAGAAAATGTTTTGAAATTGTGATGACTTCACAACTCTTCTTAATATGACTGAATCATTAAATTGTATTACATGTGATTAATGTTCCAGTAAAATTACTTTAAATATATATCTTTACAGCCTTGGAAATCCTGTAGGGCAGTTCTCCTCTGTCTTATCCTGTCCCTAGGCGTTGGAATCAAGTCCCCGGTAGTGGGTAGTGAGAATAAGGTGACCAGTTACACCAAAGTGGGTGGAGATGGAAACACAGACATTGTCAGAAAGTATACTAGGTCATCAGGACCTTGAATTCCTAAATTCCTTTAAAGCATTCAACTCTTTAAGGCAAAGGTTTCTTTTTAATGTCACTGGAAATATCAGTGAAAAATGCAAGATATGAAGCAGTAGATTCACCCTTGCCCTAGTGTCTTTGTTTTTTTTTTTTAAGGGGAAAGTAGAGGAATGTATAACACGAAAAAACAAAATAGATGTATGATATCACAATGTTATTAGTGGTTGATCACTTTTGCTGGGGCTAGAAGTGATTTTTATTTTGCCCAACTTCTCGGAACTTTCCTAATTTCTCCTGATGAATCTGAATTACTTTAAACCCACCCATAGCCATTGAGTCAAGATAGGTAGTAATGGGGACAGGGGCAGGGGAAATTATAAAAAAAACATATCCACAATGGATTCTAATTGCTTCAACATTTTAAAACACCGCTCTAAGTTATTTAATTGTATTTCTAATGGTGTTTTCTGGAACTGGGGTTTCTGTATATTTTTTCTTCTAAAGTGATCCTGGGGCAGTAATTTGCCCATTGGGGTTATGGACTCCTACTTGCAAGTTTATAAAAGAAAATGTATTAATTAGTGGAAGTTTCTTCCATTCTTATCCCATCTCTCACCTCTCAGTATGCCCAAAGCTCAAGGTCTTCATCTAGTGAGATACTCAGAGGCCTTGATTTCTGTGCACGAACACCACTATGGAACTGTGGTTTAATACCTGGTGCTCAGTTTTATTAGGCATTCATTTAGAGAATGAACAGGCTCACAAAGACTATCACTGTATCATTTGTGAGTTTGTTGCCCAAGAGCTTGTCTATTACTTAGTTCAGGGTATTTTCTATGGTCCTCCCTGCCCCCCACTCCCTCACCCGATGGATTTCCTCTCTTTTGGAAAAGTGTGGCTCCCATGATACACTGAAGTTCTTCCTTCCAGGAGCCGGTGAGGTGAGCTATTTTGTTTTCTTTTTGCCTTTGCTGCTGGGAAGCTTAAAATCCAATTTTGTGTTCAATTAAAGTGATTTTATTTAACCAACATTGTCTTGATGAGTAGTCTCATCATCCATCCCTCTGATTGAAGCCAGAAATTCCAAGTAAGATTCCAGGATTTTCTATCTCTTCACACCATTTACACATCCCAGAGATTTTTCCTTTAGCATGTCCATCCAACCTTTTCACCTCTCTGAAGTTCCATAATCACCTTTTTAGCTCAGCCATCATCATTTCGTGCGTGGAGAAGCCATTTTACTAGAGCCCTCCCATGCACCCGCCACCATCTGCCTTGCCCACGTTCACTTTAGCAGCTGATGGGGTTTTTCAAACATGTGTGTCTAATTTTCTTGCTTTCTACTGAAAGTCTTTCCCTGTGACACCTCCACATCTCATCTCCTCAGCTGCTCTTAGATATGGTAAGTCTCCACTCATCTCCTGTTTCCACTTTCTGAGGCATAAAGTCACACTCTCTGGACTGGAAATTCTTACATTTATTGTGTAGGATTGAAGAGCTTGCTTCCTGGCTAAGTCAGAGACGCAAGAATGACAGACCTTACATCTACCTCCTGCTGTGTGTCCCTAAGACCAGCCCAGGGCTTGGTTTGCAGTAGATGCTCATTGAGTATTTGTTAAAAAGCAATCAACTAGCTTTCTGACATAGAAACCTCCTTCTTTCCCACAACCCCTATCTCTAAACCTTATTCTTTATCTGTTCTTTGGCCCCATTGTTTCATATTGTGTGCTTCTCTAACCTTAAACCAACTGTGCTTGGCTTTAAAACTAGCCATGATGTTTTTTCCCTTACAGGTGGTCCTGCCAAGAGATGAGGTCTATTTTCTAAACCCTTGAAATGGCTGACTAATTGAAGTTGGCTGACTTCATGTCCAGCTCCCACTTGGACCTCTTCTAACTACTGTATGGACAAGTCCAAGCCAGCATGCTGGATGATAACAGACACGAGTATCAAGCCCCTCCAACAGCCTGTCGGTTGCCAGATATGTGAATGAGGCCATCTTGCCTACCCAGGCCCAGCCAACCCACCACAGATTGTAGATGCCTGAGTGAGCCAGGGGGCTCAGTCCAGCTTGAACCAGCTCAGCAGTCGTGCCTACTTTGACAAGCAGACTTGTGAGCAATAACAAAGGCTCATTGTTTTAAGCCCCCTCATGTTAAAGTGATTTCTCAAAAGATACATTGGTATCTTTCCCAGCAGGTGCTCTCAGGTAGTATTTCCAGCCAACATGAATGTAACACTGCCAAGCCTCAAGGGTCTGTTGAGTTCTCCTTCTCTCTGTATTTCAGAATACAGGGCCTATATTTGTTTTCAAGGACAAAAAAAAAAAGTATTCTCCAACTTTTAGACAAATAAGTAAGTTCTCTTACAACCTTTCTGTCTTTGCTTGAATTCTCCTAAACTTGAAAAATTGATTGGACAAAACTATTAACTATGTGGATCACAACAAGTTATGGATAAAATTGAGAAGAATGGAAGCTTCAGAATTTAATTGTGTTCATGCAGAACCTGTACTTGGATCAAGAGGTGGCACTGTGGGGAAACAACAACAACAAACAAACAAAGGGATAAGCTGAGCCCCAGTGGTTCAGTAGTTGTGTGCGGGACTGTGGCCCACAGGGTTGGTGGTTCAAATCCAGCAGCAGCTCTCCAGGAGTAAGGCTGGGCTTCCTACTCCCACCAGGGCAGTAAGAAAAAAACACACAAAGGGATAGTGCATGGTTTAAAATCAGGAAAGAAAAACAAAATATGAAGAAAAAGGTGTGCATAAGGGTTGTGTCCTCTCACCATACTTATTCAATCTGTATGCTGAGCAAATAATTCAAGATAGTGGACTATATGAAGAAGAACATGGCATCAGGCTTGGAAGAAGGCACACCACTCTGTGGCATGCAGACACACAGGCTTGCTTGCTGAACTTGAAAAGAACATTCCACACTTGCTGAGGAAGATCCACAAATGCAGTGTTCTGTAAAGTTTAATAAAATCCTCACATGTGGGCCAATAAGCAGCATTCTGATAAATGGAAAAAAGTTTGAAGTTGTCAAGAATCTCATTTTATTTGGATCCACAATCAACCCTGATGGAAGTAGCCATTGGAGAATCAAATGATACCTTGCCCTGCGCAAATCTGCAGCTGAAAGTCTTTAAAGTGTTCAGAAGCAAAGAGGAAAGCTAAGGTGAGCCTAACGAAAGTCAGGGTGTTTTCTATGGTCTCATGAACATGTGAGGAGGGTTGCTGGGTAGTAGGTTACCAGCTGGGCTGCCAACCTCAAGTCAGCAGTGTGAATCCACCAGGTGGCCCAAGAAAGAAAGATGAAGCTTTCGGCTCCTGTAGAGATTTGCTCTTTGCGCAAGGGTGGCTATGAGGCTGAAGTTGGTTTTTGTTTCTTTCATGGGCATGTGAAAGCTGGACAATGAAGAAAGAAGACCGGAGAGCAATCGATGCTTCTCAATTATGGTGTTGGCGAAGAAGAGTCCGTGTACCATGGACTTCCAGAAGAACAGACAAATCTATCTTTAAGAAAACATATCCTTAGAACTGAGGCTAGGGAGACTTTCCTCAAGTACTTTTGAGCACAATCCCAGGAGGCAATGTTTCCTGGAGAAGGACCAGATTCAATAAAGTAGAGTTGGGCTGAGCCCCGGTGGCGTAGTGGCTGTCTGCGGGACTGCGGTCCACTGGGTTGGAGGTTCAAATCCAGCAGCAGCTCTCCAGGAGCAAGGCTGGGCCTCCTACTCCCACCAGAGGGCAGTGATGTCCCCCTAAAATAACAAAACAAACAAACAAAAACAAAGTAGAGTTAGATGCTCAAAGTAAAGATGAGAAAGACCCTTAAAAAAAAAAACAGACACAGTGACTGCAACACTGCGCATTATTTGCAGTGGTGAAGATGGTCCAGGTCCAGGTCCAGGCAGGGCTCTGCTCTGCTGTACGGAGGGTCGCTATGCATTGAATCTGAGTCCACGACACCTAACAACAACAACAACAAGGAAAACAACAAGAAAAGCCCCCCACCCCAACATAAGAACAGAACAACTTTTCATGATTTCCCATTGGACTCTACTTAAGGACCTGCATTTTGCTTGCCCTGGAATCCTTTAAACTGACTAGTCTAATGGTTGACTCTGAAGTCTGCACAGTCTGGTGCCAGTAACAGGCTCTTCGGTGAATTCCAGAAAGTCACTTAACCTTTCTGCCCCTCAAGGTTCTCATCTGTAAAATGGGCACTATAATTACCCCTGTGTTGAGGGCTGTGAACATTTATTCATTTATTCCTCATTCTTTTAGCCATCCCATGAACATTGACAGAATTGCTCCCGGCATGAAGGGCATTTCAAGGGTGAAAAGTCGGTCCTATGAAGCTAACATTCTAGCTGGTGGAGACACAGCAAAGAAGATAAGTAAGTACAACTACCAAAAAGGGCAGGGGGTCAGGGGAAGGGGGAGCAAGAGGTGGACAGGGATGGAAGTACGGGTCCTGGTTGCAATTTTAAACAGAATTGTTAGGATAGGTTAGATGGTATTGAGATGGCATTTGGGTCACAACTTGAAGGAGATGGGAGTCAGCCTTGCACATAACTGGGAGAAGAGCTTCCTGGGGTGGGGGAGGGAGGGCCAGAGCAGAGAGGGGGGTATTTTTGACAGTGTGTTTGATGAGTCAGCATGACGTGGATTACGTGCTGAGGGATGAGCAGCAGGTCAAGAAGAAAGGGGCTGGATTTTCTGAACACCTAAACAGGTCTAATCAGGGCAACATGGGCAGTCAATAACTGAGGCTTTGAGCAAAGTGATAAGGCTTGCAATTTGGTTAGCAAAGTCCTGGCATATAACAAGTGCTCAGTTCAAGCTAATTTGGGAATAACAAAAGCAAAAAACAAAACAAACAAATGTACTTCCATCGAGTTGATTTCAACTCAGAGCAACCTTGTAGTGCAGGGTAGACGTGTCGCTGTGGGTTTCTGAGATCGTAACTCTCTGAAAGTAACTCTTAGAAAGCCTTTGCTTTGTCGCATGGAGCTGGCTAGTGGTTTTGAAATGTTGACTTGGAAGTTAGCAACCCAACTGGTAACCACTATGTCACCACAGTTCAAGTTGCTGGCAGTGCTTCTCTCTAGAAGAATATGACCCTGATGAGTCATGTAATTAGGGGGTCCCCCTTGGTCCTGACAGTGGCAGCCTCTGCAACTTTGTGGGCTTGGGTTCTACTGTCCCTCTTTACATGTTTTGGTATGCACAGCCCTGGGAGGGATGGGTACATGTGTACATATTCTTGCAAGTAAAAGAAAACCTGACAACAAGAGCTCCCTTGCTGAAGAAGTGCATGGCATTCACATCTGACTTATGACTTCACAAGTGGGAAGGAGGGGAATTACCAGCACAAGGTTGATCTCTGTGAGGCTTGGATCAGACATGCCTTCCCCCTTCAACATTATTCACCAACCATCTTCTGACACTAACTGTGGCAGTCATGTGCTTATGTTAATTTCATGATTGAGCTGTAGGGGTGGAATCTAGCCTGTTAATCTGGAGATAGCCATTGATTAACCAATGAGGCCTCCGAGTGAGCATGGCTTTCTCCTGAGGCTTCTGGGAAGTCTTGTGATATTTCCCTCCTGGAGTTGAGAAGCTATCTCCCCAGTTGATGGGAGTTAGTCTCAGAGACAACAAACTACAGACAAGACAAGATGGCAGCATCCTAGGAGCAGGAAGAGCTGGAGGAGAAGCCACACAGCCTTACCCTGATGGATCCAGACCTCTGAAGCTGGGGAAGCCATGTGGAGACCCCTGCCAATGCTGAGTTGCTTCTACCACCTCTGGATGCTGTTGATGGACCCTGAGCCCTGGAAGTGAGGAGCCATGGCGAGACTCGCCCTGCCAGCGCCGGGATTCTGCCCCCACTCACCTGTGACTTTATGAGTTGGAAGGAGACTGGTATCAGGCCTATGGGCTAATATCAGATTTATGACTTTGAACTGGACTGGGTTGGGATGCTTTCTAATGTCCTATTCCTCTTGTATATAAACCATACTCATATCCATATGTGTGTCTATCAATTTGTTTCTCTAGTTTATCCTGACTGACACACCAACCATCCTTCCCACAATACTCTGCTTCTCTGCTGGGCTTTTTAATTTGTTGCAATGGCCAGACAGAACTTTTATACAATACCATACTCATTGCCATCTGGTTTATTAGGGAAGTGAACTGTTTACAAGTCAGGATCAAAAGGGTTAAGAATGCATTTCTTTTGTAAGTATGTTTTTTCTTAACCATGCCAGCAGGCACTCTCTAGTCTCCCCTTGACCTCTGCCCTGCTTAGGCAAGTGTTACAAAGCTTCTTTAGTGCTGATAAATGCCAAAAGGGCACCTCACTCTGCAAGTCAGGCACTCAGCTTTACTTACTTACTGCAGTTCTGTCTTAGGGTCTCCTTACTACTGCAGTCTCTGGTGCCTCTGCAGCTGCTGCCACTTCTCCATGCAGAGATCTCGGATATGCTCTGTTTGGGGCTCCCTTTTCTTGGTAACCATGAGATTCTTTCTTTCCTGCTTCTGAGATAACTCATTTTATACCCAGTGGAATGGCAAAACTGACCAATCTTCCCCTTAGAGTCCCACACAATCTATTTGCAAGACTTCACCAAGTCTATGGTAGAAGTTACAAAGACTATGGAGAGATGAGCCGTATGAATGAATTCAACTGCACCTCAAAAGGCTTGAGAGTAGTATCCCACATTTTGAATGTTGAAGCTATCACCTGAAGTCAGCTACCAGGAAAGAAATGTAGCACCATGAGGGATTCATCTTGGAGGAAAGGGGAATATCTAATACCCTGTGAGTTTAAGGTTAAGCTCTAGAAACTAGAACCCCAGACTTGACTACTCTGTTCCAAGAGTGGCTGTACAGAAATGATGATATTCTCTCAAAAAAATTAGAGGCCAGTGTAAAACCTTATAAAAGGTTTTAAGAGTCAACAGCTAAAGATACTCTCATTCCATTTTCTATATCAATCTGGTGCAGGACAAACACCCTCAACTGAATTCTCATGTAATCCTCTATGGCCAGTACTTGGGCATACGCTTGATCCCTTGTTAGTGTAAGGAGTTGGGGTTCTTGAAAAAGAGATGGTAGGTATAGGACAGAGGGAGGAGAGAAAGAATGGCATGCTCCTAAATGAATAGATGGAACAAATTGTGAATATAAAAACTAAATGGCCTTACTTGTACCCTAAGCTGATAGAGAGGGTCAAGCTGACCATTACTATTCTTACATACCTTCATTTGGGTGTCTGAGTCCACCTTGTTATCACTAAGAAATACTCATCCTTTTCCCAGCTATGTCATGGCATCTTCAGGCTTCATCTCTTGATGCTGGCCAGGAAACCAACAATGGAAACCTCTGAGGTACACAATTGCCCAGGGGAAGTTCTATCTCTCACCAGCCAAGAAATATTAGCCAAATCACTTAGAAGCAGCCATCTTTGAGGGGTCTTTGAGTAGAGCTTCTCTTAACCTGCATATGAATTTCAGGGGCTTACTTAAATGTAGGTTCTGAATTAGTACATCCCCTGTGGCCCCAGAAATTTCTCATTGCATACACTATTAGAAGAAACTGATGTTACTGAGTGATAGGGCCATGGATGGATGGATGGATGGATAGATAGATAGATAGATAGATAGATAGATAGATAGAATTGGTAACAAAAGAACAAAATATTGTCTGGTCATACATATACTCATAATTGCCAGCATGCTTAGGCCCATCATTATGACTATTGGACTAATCCATCTCACTGAGGGTCATCTCTCCTGTTGACTTGTCCAAAGTGTGTGAGATGGACAATGTCCTGTTGCTATTCATGGGATTTTGCTGGCTATATTTTCAGAAATATATCTGCAGACCTTTTGTCCTTGTCTGTCTGAGTCTAGAAGCTTTGCAGAACCCTGTCTTCTATGAATGATCCAATTGGTATTTGAAGTTTTGCTGTCATAACTTTGAGCATCATATTGACACACAAGCCACCATCATATGAAAAACTAACAAACAAGACCTTAGAAAGCATCTAATAATGTGATTGTAACTCTGGCCACACATTAGACTCACTTGGGAAACCTAAACCAAATACAATGTCAGGCCCCACTTCTGAAAATATTCTAATTGGTTTAGGGCAGTATCTGAACATTGGACAGTAAAAACATCTCTCCTATTAATTCTCTACTGCAACCAGGATACAAAACCCCTGCTGCCTGTGCTTTTCATCTTCTAAGGCTTTAAGTGGGGAGAGCAAGTCACTTACCACCCAACAATTAGCGTGCATGAATTTCATAGCCATGGGGCCACCATTCACAATCAGGGTAGTTCAGCATGTGTAAACCAGGATTATGGTGGCAAGTCTAGCGATGTGGTCCTCTTCACTGGAGACTTATGGGATGACAGCCCTGCCCATGGTCTCCAAGATATGTTGGAAGTAATGACTTGGACTGCCAATCAAGTATTCATTTCACATCCTCATAACCATAACTGCCCAGTCTGTGAAATGGGAGCACAAACACTTATTTTGTCAATGCAGGGGAAATACAGGCACGCTCTTCCTCAGAAGCAAGATTTCATCTCACCTGCTTTGGCTGTTTTATCAGGAGAGAAGAGGCAATCCCTGGAAAAAGACCTCATGCCTGGCAAAGTAGGGGATCAGCAAGAAAAGAGGCAGACCCTCAGTGAGCTGGAGGGACATAAAAGCTTCTACAATAGGCTCAAACACAACAACTGTTGTAAGGATGAGACAGGACCAGGGAGTATTTCATTCTACTATATCCATGGGTTGCAACAACAAGATAGGGTTTGTGGCGGTCATGTACCTATGTCAATTTCATGATTGAGATGTAGGGGTGGAGTCTAACCTGTCAATCTGGAGATAGTCATTGAGTATTCATTGAGGCCTCTGTGGGCATGGCTTTCTCCTGAGAACTTTGGGAAATCTCGTGTTATTCCCCTCATGAAGATGAGACCATTTTTCCCAGTTGTTGAGAGTCACTGGACTGACAAGACAAGATGGTAGTGTCTGAGGAACCAGAAGAGCTGGAGGAGAAGTCACACAGCCTTACCCTAATGGAACCAGACCTCTGAAGTTGGAAAGGCCACAGAGAGACCCCTGCCAGCACTGAGATGTTTCTATCACCAATGGATACTGCTGATGGACACTGAGTCCTGGAACGAGGTGCCATGAGGGGACCCCTGCCAGAGCCGGGATTCTGCATCCACTGGCCTGTGACTTCATGAGTCAGAAGGAGACTTTATAGACTGGTATCAAACATATGGGTTAATATCAGACCTATGACTTTGGACTGGACTGGGTTGGGATGCTTTCTCAATGTTCCATTCCTCTTGTATATAAACCTTTCCCTTATATCTATATGCGTGTCTATGAATTTGTTTACCTAGTCTACCCAGACTAATACAGGGTTAAAGTACTATGAATATAAAAGGAGGAAATACTCTGCCTAAATGTGCTTTCAAAAATTTACCAGCTCAGTGGACTTAGAAGGCATTCTTATGACTGTGAGCCTAGTTACCAAGGCCAGTCTAGGAGCTGCTCATCTCGAGTTAGAGTGACCACAATGATTTGAATAATAAATAATAAATGGGGCTTATTAGCTAAAATAAACTTGATAAAGTGGAAACGTGGGGAGACAGGATTTAAAAAAAGGCATTTAATAGAGAGGAGTGCCATTCCCTGGACCCAGGCTGAAGAGAGGCAGGCTTTTCTGTTGAAGGGAGATAAGAATCTCAGAGTGGTCTGTAAGCCAAATGGGAATCAATGCTGCTATCTCTAAAAATAACAGAGCTAGTGGGATACACAAATAGAAGCCTGGTTTAGATAAATCATGAGGTCATCTGACTGGAACTCTTCAATCCAGCATGGACCCTGTCAAGGTGGGAGGTTTGGAAAATAGCCCTCACAACGACACATTTTGTCAATGGAAACACTGAGGTTCTGTGATGGGAGTGAGATGCTCAACGTCTATTTATTTACTGGTAGGATCAAGACTGGACTCACATCCATGAGATAATCATTGCAAAGTCTGTCCCTATGTTAGGCGGGGCTCTCTTGAGAAACAAAACCAGGACACTTACAAGTGTGTGTGTGTGTGTGTGTGTGTGTGTGTGTGTGTGTGTACACATAAAATCATATAGGTTTATACAGCAAGAAGGAATATAACAGTTCATTACGCTACACAGCAGTACTTTTTTGGAAACCCTTCAACTCATGTGGGCTGCTGGGTCCAAGGTCAAGGAAGCAGACAATGGAGTCTTCACTCAGGCAAGACAGACAGCGTCTGCCCACAGGCAGCAGACAATAGAATGAGTCAGCAGTAGTCTGTTGGTAGCTCCAGGGAGCTTAGTGAAGCAGGCCCTACGAGGATCTCAAACTCAAGCAAGTTGACAGAATCTACCATCCTCAGGCTTAAGCAATGTACACCAGCAGCATGGTAAAGCAGTTCTCAAAGAAGCCTCAAGCTATAACTACAAGATCCATGGATTGGCTTGGCCCAAAGTTAGTGTAGCACACAAATTGAGGCAGAGAACTTGTTAAAGCAGCAACACATTGGTCCAATCACCAGGGAACAAGAGGGAGACCAGATGCTGGCTGTCTTTATTTATTTGTTTCAGTTGTCCTCCAATCAAGCTACAACCTGATTATACTCTGCCCACATGTTCTTTGTAGCCTGGTTGGCACAATAAAACAATTTATCACAGTCCCTTATTGATTGATGGCAAAATAAATGTCAGTAAGATATTTATAACTCTCACATTGTTATCAAACCACAAAGCTCATTGCTGTGAGTTCGATTCCAACTCATGAAGACCCTGTTTGTGACATAGTAGAAATACTCCATAGGATATTTGTGTGGCAGACTTCAAAGCTTTTATTCCACAGACCTATGAGTGGGTTTGAACTACCAAACTGTAGGTTTAATATTTGAGCATAAATCATTGGTGCCACCTTATCATACCCCCCAAAACCAACCATAGATGCCTATTTATTATCATCTAGCTTTCAGTCCATGTTCCATTTCCCCCTAATAGTCTCCAAAATATGTTTTTATGATTGGTTTGCTCAATTCAAGAATGAAAAGCCCATTCCTCCAACACACACACACACACACACACACACACACACTACTTGGTTGACAAGTTTCTTGAATCTCTTTTTTCATTTTGTTTTGTTTTGCTTTAAGTGTGATGAACTTTTATTTTATTTTATACTTTTGATAAAGTGCACAAAGCAAAACATATGTATTCATTATGTAAAATGCAGTGGCATTTGCTACATTCTTCAAGTTGTGTTACCTTTCTGCCTGCTATACTATCCTTCTCTTAATTATTTCTGCAGCCACAGCATAAAGCCCACTGCCCTTGGATTTCTCCTCAGAGCTTTTAGTTGCTATTGACATTTGATCTCACATTGCTCTCTCTACCCTTACTGCCCTTAGAGAAAATCCATTCTGACTCACAGTGGCCCCGATACAATGGGGGTAGAGCTGCCTCTTTGGTTTCTAAGGCTATAAACATTTTTGCATACAGAAAGCCTCATCTTTCTTCCATGAAGCTACTGGTGGATTTGGGCTACTGACGTTTTAGTTAGTAGCCCAGCTTATGCACACAGGAGTGCTAACAGATCTCCTGTAGATAACTCTTTAAAAGGACACACTAGTCTCTACCATAGCAGTTGTGGGAGGTGCAAGCAGAAAGAAAATGTTTTTGAAAATGTTGATGGCAACATATGTACAAATGTGCTTCACACATGGATGGATGAATGGGTTGTGATAAGATTGTGATAAGAACTGCATATGCTCCCAATAAAATGATTTTTTAAAAATTGTGTGAGGATAGCAAGGTACCAGCAGCATAGCACTCAGTTGTACAAAGGGTCTTCATGAGTCAGAACTAACTGTACTGTGGATAGAACCAATTGTATGGTGGAGGTGACTTTTAGCCTGTCCCTCTGTCCCCTGTAGCTCCTGCAACCAGACAGTTGGTGGCAAAAATCTGATTAGATTCAGGATCAATATGTGTGGCCAGAATCCTTGGTGCTGGTGTGTGTTTCCCATCCCATGCCATCCCATGAAGGCACATGTTATCTGTCAGAGATGCCCACTGGTATTAAAAAGTAAATGATTGCTCTACAGTACTTTAGTAAAGAGGGGGAAAGAAAGGAGTGAGGAAAGGATAGAGATGGTAGAGAAATGACAAAGAAATATTTGTTGAGGCTGAGAGATAGTAGTAGTACTGACTTTCAGGGTACCATGATGTCCGAGTCTCAGGGAAACGGACTCATTTATACTGCGCAGAACTGGCTCAGAGCCTTGCTTCTAGCAGGAGCTCAAGGCATCTTTGTTGGCAGGTGACTGAGGTGCGCTGCGCCTCTGTCTAACTGGTTAGTTGCCACTGAGTCAACTGTGTCTGGGGGGAATTGGTGTGTACTGGGCAGAGCTGTGCTCTGCAGGGTATTTAGTGGATGAGTTGAGGAAATAGATCTCGAGTCTCTCCCCAGGCATCTCTCGCATAGACATCAATCTGATTCTGAATCACAGCAACCCGATAGGACAGGGTTGAATCGCCCCTTTGGGTTTCGGAGAGGGCAATTCTTTATGGGAGTAGAACGCCCCATCCTACTCCCAGAGTGGCTGGGGCTTTAAAACTGATGACTCTGAAGTCGCAGCTCACACTGCCACCAGGGCTCCTCCGAGGCATCTCTGGGTGGATTCAAACTGTAAACCTTTCTGCTAATAGCTGAGTACTTAACCGTTTGTACACACACCCCTAAACTTCAGATTTCTTTAGTTTCTAGTACCATGATGGATGGGCAAGTTAGACTAGTATTTACATAGAATGCTCTGTACTATTGAAATCTGAACCTCTAAGTGTCTATTCGATCTGTGGCCAACATTTGATTTTTGGGCAGGTGAAAGGCTCATTCCTTAAAGAGGACAGTCATTGGTTGGTTTGGGATTTTTTTGGAGGGGGAGAGGTCAAGTGTCTTACTGAGAATGTCGGTCACTGAGAAATGTGATAAAATTCAGATGGCTAAGATCTATCACACTCCCTCAGACATTTTGAATCAGTCAATGTATCTATCAGCTTTTGCTTTGTTTTGCTACAGTAACAAAAAACCCTCCCGATCTCAATGGTACATAGGAAAAGTAGCTTTATTTCTCATTCACATTACAAACTTTCTAGGATTCAGATGGAAAGCAAAATCCCCATTGTGGACATGGCACTCTTGTATGGGAGATTTCTGGCCTGGCAAGGATACCAAAGGGTGTGGGTCTGCACTGATTTCTCCAGGCGTAAAGTCAGATAGCTTCCTACCTTTCTTCTTAGCACCTGAATCATAATTTGAATGCTTCCTTGCTGCTTTCTCTAACTCTCCTCTTGAAACTCTCCAGGCATCAGGGCTTCCTATTTGAGCTCTTAGTTTTCAAATTTTTCTCATACTCCCAGCTTTGTTTTCTGCTAAGTAAGGCAAATGTATCTGGTTTCAAAAAATAATGCATGTAAATGAGTATGCATGAGTTTATGAGTTCGCCCTGCCTGAGCAGTTATTTGCATTTTAACCAGGCTGTTTTGATGACCCAGAACTCATTGAATGATGAAAATTTCAGGCCCCCTAACCAGTTGTAATGGATGGTAATGGACTTGCATTCTCCAGTCATCCTTCCAAACTGATGGCTTGCCTCTCCTGAGTTCATCTCTAGCATTGCACTTTCCACCTGCCGTCCTAATGTCTGCTCACGTCTGTCTCCCTGGCCAGGTTATGCAGTCCTTGCAGGCAGGAGCTTTGAGCTTTTCTCTCAATCTCAACTGCAGCAATTAACTAATGGATCCTTGTGTCTTGGTATTTTTGCAACCCACACTTGGAAGACTTAAAAAAATCATTATTTTTTTTTTTTTGCTCATCTCCTGGCACCGCTTTCTTATTCATTAGAACATCAGCCAACATGATAGTAGCCACATACAGATTGGATGCTAACAAAAAGTTTGTTGTTTCTAACACACTCAGCTCTACAGAAGAAAGGCCTAGTGGTCAAATCCTCTAAAGTTTTTGTTGGTTGTGGTTAGTCTCATAGAGATCTATGTACATGAATGAAATGTTATCCTGTCCTGCTCCATCCTCACAGCTGTGTCTGAGCCAATTATTACAGCTACTATGTCATTCTGTTTCATTGCGAAGAGTCACTGTACTAGTCCAGGTTGATTGAGAAGCAAGTTCATAGCCACTCATATGTGTATAAGAAAGAGCTTTATATACAAGAGCAATCCAATATTTAGAAAATATTCCAGCCCAGTCCACATCAAGTCCATTCGTCTGATGTTTGCCCATATGTTCAGTACCAGTTTGTAAATTCCTCTTCACACTCACGAACACGTGCAATGACGCTGAGTACAAGAAGATCACGCGTCAGTGAGTGGAAAATCTTGTGGATCCGGTGGTGGTGAAAGCATCTTAATGCTGGCATGGGTCTCCACATGGCTCCTCTACCTCCAAGGCTCTGGCTGCGAGCTATTTATCTCCTTAGCACCTCCAAATGAAGCCATCAAGCTGTGACATCAAGATTGACAAGTTAAACTGCACCCTTTCATTCTTAATAGTCTCAAATTGACAATGGATTATAGTATGTAACTTCCACAGTCACCGTCCTAACTCCTGAGGAACATTCTGGCAGTACTTTTTCCAAGACAGATTTTTTTGACAACCCATGGAATGAGGGGACTTTAAAAAGTTTATGTATAATTGGAATGAAAAGATAATGGAATTTTACCACAAACCTTTTAAAGCTCCCTTGCATAATTAATATTCCTCACCAATACCTTAATTCAAGACATCAATGTTCCTTTGCGGTTTCTTATTTGTTACCCAGTTTTTTCATGCATATAAGTCTATTGGAAATACTGTGGCTTGATGTATCTTAGTCATCAAAGTAGCATCATTGCTTTTTAATAGCTTAAAGAGGTCCTTTGCAACAGATTTGCCCAATGTAATATGTCATTTAATGTCTTGACTGCTGCTTTAATGGTATTTGTGACACAAGCAAACTGGAATCTTTCTCTACTTCAATCTTTGTTTATCATGATGTTGCTATTGGTTCTACTGTGAGGACTTTTTTATATATTAAAGCACATTCTATATTGAAAGCTATCATCTAGGACCTTCATCAGTGTGGTACTTACACAATTTCACATCAACATGATAAAAGAATGAAGAGGTGGAGTCTAGGATGATCCCTCCTTAAGCATGACCTTCTCATGAGGATTCCGTGAGCTTCTTCTCTCTCTTGATTATGCCGTCAAAGGAGGAGGGACACACTCTCTCTTTGCTTCACCTTCCTGTTGAGGAGCCACACTCAGGGATTGGTAGGAGCCATGTGGAGACTTGCACCAGTACTGAGCTGCTTCCACCATACAAGATCTATAAGACTTTTCACCCAGCAGTCTGTGATCTTCCTGCATTCAGGATCATTGCATGTGCTGTGTGAGTCTAAAGAGGAATTTGTCGACAAGTATCAAACATGTGGACCAATATTGGATTTACTGACTTGATCTGGCCTGGACTGACATGTTTTCTCAATATGCAATTATTCTTTGACATAAAGCTCTCTCTTATACATACATGAATATCCCTGTGTTTGTTTCTATAGTCAACCTGAGCTAACACATGGTTTTTAGTACGTTTTAAGTCCTCTTCACTTTTAGCAAGCAAGAATGTATCATCTACATATTTCAGGTTGTTAAAAAGTATTCTTCCAATTCTGATGCTGTTTTCTTTTTTAATATACTACAGCTTCTTGAGTTACTTGCTCAGTACACAGATTGAATAAGTATAGTGAAAGGATTCAACCCTGAAAAACACCTTTCTTGACTTTAACCTACATTCAAAGTACTGCCTCTTGGTCTAAGTTCAAGTTCTGCATGAGTACCATGAAGTATTCAGGAATTCCCATTTTTCACAATGTTATCACATTTGTTATGTTCCATATAGTGAAGTTTCTCTACATAGTCAATGAAACATATGCAAACATCTTTCTGCTATTCTCTCCTTTCAGCCAACACGTGTCATCCATCAGCAAAGATACCCTTTGCTTGATCTCCTTTTCTGAATTCGACTTAAATTTCTGGCAGCACTCTGTTGATGAACTACTGTAACAATTTTGGGGTGATTTTCAATAAAAGTTTACTTGAATGTGATATTTATGATATTATTCAAAATTTTCACATCTTATTGCATCTTCTTTGTCTAGAATGGGCACAAATATAGATCTCTTCGAGTTAGTTGGTCAGATAGCTTTTTTCCAAATGTTTTGTCATAGACTAGTCAGTTGGTATTCCATCAACTGCTGCCTTCAATACAGCTTGAACTTCTTCCTTTAAAACCCTTAGTTCTCGATGATATGCTGCCTTCTGGACTGCTTGGATGTCAGTCTATTCTTTTTGGTATAGAGATGCCATGCATTTATTCCATCTTCTTTTGAGGTTTCCTGTGCTGTTCAGTATTTTGCACATAGAATTCTTCAATATTGCAACTCAAGGAACTTTTTTTAAAAGATATTTTGGCTTGAGAAATGTCAAGCATGTTCTTCCATTTTGATTTTTTAACATTAGATCTGTGCACATTTTATTATAGTTCTTTACTTTGTCTTCTCTTGCCACCCTGGAAACCTTCTGTTCAACTCTTATTATTTTTATTTGTTTGTTTTTGGCATCACTGCCCTCTGGTGGTCGTGGGAGCTACCCAACCCTGCTCCTGAGAGCCGCAGCTGGATTCGGGCCACGAAGCCTGCCAGCCGCAGTTCCGCATCGCACTCAACCTCTTACGCCATCGGGGCTCAGCCCTTGTTCAACATTTTTATGTCATTATTTCTTCTTCTGTGTTTGAGCAGTTCTACATTCAAAAGTAAGTTTCAGAGATTTTTTTCTGATATCCATTTTGACCTTTTCCTTCTTTTTTAGTCTTTTAATGAACTTTTGGTGCCTTCATGTATGATATCCATGATGCAACCCCATATTTTATCTAGTCTTCCACATTAATGTTCAACATATCAATTCTATTCTTGATATGGTCTCTAAACTCAGGTGGAATATATTCAAGACTATTTTTGACTCCCATGAGCTTGTTCTAATTTTCTCCAGCTTCTGCTTAAACCTCTCTATGAGCAATTGATGTTGTATTTTACTGTCAGCCATTGTTCTTATTCTGCTTAATGATATTGAGCTTCACCATCATCTCTTTTCACAGATAGAGTTGCTTTCTTTGATTCTTCTGTATTTCATCCAGCAAGATCCATGTCTATAGTCTCTGCTTCTTTTGATGAGAAAGGTAATTGCAATGAATATGCCATTGCTCTGGCAAAAGTCTTTCATACTCTATCCAGCATCTTTATATCACCAAGACTTTATCTTTCAACACTTTTTTTTGTTTTGTTTTTGGGGGCCATCACTACCCTCTGGTGGTCGTGGGCACTACCCAGTGCTGCTCCTGAGAGCTGCTGCTGGATTTGAACCACCAAGCCCGTGGGCCGCAGTCAACCTCTTACACCACCGGGGCTCAGCCTGACTTTATCTTTCAATTACTAATGCCTAGGCTTACTTTGTTTTCAAGTTTCACATTCCAATCATCAGTAATTATCATAGATAAATGTTTACTGTACATTTGATCAATTTCAGACTGCAAAAGTTGGTGAAAATTGTTAATTTTCTCATCTTTGGCATTAGTGGTTGATTAACAAAGTATAAATTTGTAAAATAATCATATTCACTCATTTTGCTCAAAAGAATATAGATATTATCCTACTATTGATAGCATTGTATATGAAAATAGATCTTAAAATGATTTTTTAATCATTTAATTGGGAGCTCAGACAACTCTTATCATAATCCATACATATATCTATTGTATGCAAAGCACATTTGTACATTTGTTACCATCATCATTCTCAAAATATTTGTTTTCTACTTAAGTCCTTGGTATTAGGTCCTCATATTTCCCCTCTCTCCCTACTCCCCCCTCCCTCACGAACTCTTGATAATTTGTAAATTATTATTATTTTGTCATATCATACACTGTCCGATGTCTCTCTTCACCCACTTTCCTGTTGTCTGTACCCCAGGGAGGAGGTTATATGTAGATCCTTGTAATCAGTTCCCCTACTCCACCTTCCCTCCACCCTCCTAGTATTGCCACTCTCACCACTGGTTCTAAAGGAATCATCTGTCTTGGATTCCCCATGTTTCCGGTTCCTATCTGTACCAGTGTACATCCTGTGGTCTAGCTGGATTTGTAAGGTAGAATTGGGATCATGATAGTGGAGGGGGTTAGGGGTGGGGAAGCATTTAAAAACTAGAGGGAAATTGCATATTTCATTGTTGCCACACTGTACCTTGAATGGCTCATCTCCTCCCTGCAACCCTCCTGTAAGGGGATGTCACTTCACCTACCGGTGGGCTTTGGGTCCTCAATCTGTACTCCCCCTCATTTATAATGATATATATTTCTAATTCTTTGATGCCTGATCCCTGGTCTCTTCAACACCTTGTGATCACACAGACTGGTGTGCTTCTTCCATCTGGGTTTTGTTGCTTCTGAGCTTGATGGCTGCTTCTTTACCTTCAAGCATTTAAGACCCCAGTTGCTATATCTTTTGATAGCAGGACACCATCAGCTTTCTTCACCACATTTGCTTATACACACATTTGTCTTCAGAGATCATATCAGGAAGTGGGCATGCAATGATATGATTTTTAGTTCTTTGATGCCTGATAACTGATCCCTTCGGTGCCTCGTGGTCACACAGACTGATTGATGTGCTTCTTCCACAGGGTTTTGTTGCTTCTAATCTAGATGATCGCTTATTTACCTTCAAGCCTTTAAGATCCCAGATGCTATATTTTTTTATAGCTAGGCACCATCAACTTTCTTTGCCACTTTTGCTCATGCACACATTTGTCTTCAGTGATTGTGTCGGGAAGGTGAGCATAATAGAATGCCAGCTTAGTAGAGAAAACTATTATTGCATTGAGGAAGTACTTGAGTGGAGGTCCAATGCCCATCTGCTGTCTTAATACTAACCCTATATGTATATGCACATAGAAGTATTTCCTCATCATATGTATGTATATATATACAACCTATGTACATGCCTGCATTTAGACTTCTTTAAATGCCCTATGCCTCCCACTTCTTTCCTCTATTTCCTTTTACTTTCCTCATGAGTTTCCTCATGGAGAACAAATGTTTGACAATACAGAAAAGGTTGGGGTTGTCCTCGGTCTTCAGATTCAGTCACATGGAAGAAAGAGGAAAAGAGAGGCTACACCCATGTATACATGACTGAATTTGATGAATGTTCTACCTTGATGATTTTGGTCCCTGAGGTCTTTGAATTAAAGTTAAACTTCTCTCCCTGCTCCACAGGATGGGGCAGGGTAGAGGAAATCATAGACTATAAGCTATAAGTTTTAGAGTGCAGAAGACAAGTACAGACAGAGTCAAGGTTCAGCAGCAGTTCTAGTGACCCAACCATCTTATCACCCCTTCAGAAAGTACTGTCCCTCTGCTACTCTTGTCCTTCTGATGGCTCATTTTCCACCATTCTTTATATCTCACCTCCATAGCATCACAGTTTCTTTGTCCTCAACCAGGTATATTCCAAAAAATAAACTTCAACTTAAAGAGGGAGCCACTGTCCACTGCAAGGGTTCAATATTGGTCAGAGTTCTTACAACAGGCTCTCTCCTGGACTGTCTGGTTCCCTATTATGCCTACCAATACCAGTTACAGTCTAATTGATTCCAGCTATTTGTGACCTCAGAGGAACCTAGTGGTTCTGTGGTGATGAATTGGGCTGCTAATCATGAGATCAGTGGTTCGAAACCATTAGAGCCCCTCCACAGGAGAAAGACAAGGCTTCCTGCACAGTCTTGGAAACCACAGGGGCAATTCTACTCTTTCCTGTAGGGTCACTATGAATCAGAATCAACTTGATGTCAGTGGGAGTTTTGAGGAATTATGACCTCAAAGGGTCAACTTTGAACTGCTAACCACAAGAACTGTGGGTCAAACCCGCCAGCTGCTCAGTGTGTGAAACTTAAGGTTATCTGTTCCTGTAAAGATTAGTCTTGGAACATCTGTATAGGTTTCCATGACTCAATGGCAGAGGAGAAGTGTGAGCTTGTGTGTCAGAGGAGATCTGCGTTCTAGGACTTTTAATGAATTTTTTTTCCAGGGTGGAATTAGATCTCTAGAACTTTCTTCTGGTGGACTTGAAACTTCAGCTGCTCATTGTACAGCTGAGGGCATTAACCATTTGCTCTACCCAGAGACTTCCCACTTGTGTTTACAACAGTGGTTCTCAGCTTGTGGGCTGCAACCTCTTTGGGGGTCAAATGACCCTTTCACAGGGGTCACCTGACAGTAGCAAAATTACAATTATGAAGTAGCAATGAAAACAATTTTATGGTTGGGGAGTCACCACACTATGAGGAATTGTATTAAGGGTTGTGACATTAGGAAAGTTGAGAACCACTGGTCTACAGATTCTTTGGGCAAGTAGATCTAGTCCAACGGGGGTCAGAGTAATAGCGGAGTGGGTTGGAAGTTGTGAGTCAACTTATAGCAACTCAAAAGAAACAGTGCCTGGATTCTTTCCTGAGATCAGAAAATGTAAAGAAATTTCCAGAGCCACAACACTTAAGATTAACAGAGTCCTGTGTCTTGGTTCATCTCTCTCTAGCCAGGTTGAACGTATATACAATGTATGATTGTCATGTGTGATTGTCATGTGTGTCATGTGTCATGTGTGTCAGTGAGTGACAGGCAAATGCGAGGATGTTTGCCACCGAGTTTGTCTTCTCTTCCACATTTTCCTTTCCTCCTACCCCAGCCTCTCCTTTCCAAGTGATCTCTAGTGGGGTGCACCAGACTGCTGCCTAAACTACAGATGTTTTCTGTTCGTTGCAGCCTCCTATCAGCCTTCAGTTGTGGGGGTCTATCCTGGGAAATGGGCTGCTAGCCAGCAGAAAGTTTGCTGCACCTGGCACAGGGCAGGTTTGACAGCAGAGCTTCTCACCTGGTCCGGCAGACTTCTGGAACAGCCCCAGTCAGATAGTCCACACCAAGCACAAATGACAGAAAAGATTTTGCCTTTGGGACTCACTCCCTCTCAATGTCTCTCCAGAGCTGGTTTTCAGAGTGTGGTCCTTAGACCAACAGCATCAGCAAAGGCTAAGAACCTACTAGATCAGGGTTGGGGATAAGGTCCCATCATCTGTTTAACGAACCCTGCAGGGGATCCTGATGCTTGATAGAGTCTGAAAACCTTAGTATCTATCTTGGGGCTTGTGTTTGCCCAGTGAAAATGTCCACATCATCAAGTAGTGTGAAACAGAAGCTGATCATGTGCCATAGGCCCCTAAGTAGCACAAACAGTAATTTGCTGCTAACTGAAAGTTCAGTGGATTAACCCACCCAACGCATGGCAGAAGTTTGCTTTGATAAGGACTACGGCCAAGAAAACTCTATAGTTCTGTTCTGTAGCAATTGGGGTTACCATGATTTGGAATCAACTCAAGGGCAACAAACAAGCTCTAAGAGGAAATTTTTGCTATGCTGCCTACACATAAATCCTCATTTTGACTGAACTTTAGCTCTATGGTAAAGTGATCAGACCTCCCCCCCCCCCTTTTTTTTTTTTTAACAATTTAACAGTTTAAGTCCTACAATATTTTAAAACTAAAATAGATATTTTACAATACTATTTTTACATTTTATGAAAATTGTTTTGCTTCATATAGACCAAAGTTTTAATCAAGAAACCCCCTCCTCTCCCCCGCCCCCTGGTCAATTGTGTCCCGCTTAAAATCTGGTCACTTTACTCTATGGGCATCTGTTGAAAGATACTGATGCCTGGGCCTGCCTCCAGAGAGCAGGATCAGACACTGTAGGTGGCTCTAGACAGTGCGTAGGTTCTGAAAGCTCCTGAGTGAGTCGGATCCCCAGGGAGGGTTGAGGACCCTCCCCGCTCCCCTCCCCCCAGGCTTTGTTCTCGATCCCTGCCCTCTCTCTTCCCGAGGTGGCTGTGTAATAGATGAAATGGGAGGCATGAAATCTTACTGGAACTGCTTTTTAAATTATCATCAAACTGGGCTGGAGCCCCCAGCTCAGTACAGTGGGAAAACCAGCTCTTACGGCTGGGTGTTGGGGCACAGCAGTGTCTAAGGAAACACCTGCCTCTCCTAACTATCTTTAGGTGCTGGTTTTGCCTTCAGTGTACTTCTCCACAGTTGCCTACTGCCCACATGCATCCTTCTTCCACACTCCACCCCAATCCAGCTTCTCCCCAAACTTCTGCCAACTCAAACACCGCGTATAATAGGCCATGCCGAAGGATTAAAGCAAAGATTAGCAAAGGCCACCAGAGTGCTGGGGGCATAGTGGGTTCCATGTCGGGCTGCTAACTGTAAAGTCAGCAGTTTGAAACCACCAGCCACTCCCTGGAAGAAAAGGGAGGCTTTCTAGCCTGGTGAAGAGCTACCATCTCAGAAACCCACAGGGGCAGCTCTACTCTGCTCGATAGCGTGGCCATGAGTCTCAGCCACTCGATGGCAGGGAACGGGAGCAAACACTTTCAAATGGAAAATTAAATGGTGCTGTCTAGAAGACATTCCATCATTCCCACCTTGAGACCTACTTACCTGCTCCCTCTCTCCTTCTGAGCTCCAGCCTTCCTACCGTTTTCCCCTTGTTCTCTAGCCCAGGATTATCAGATAATTTTCCTAACAGTGGTTAAAACACTTGGATGTTATCCCAAAGATCATCTGTTCAACTCACCAAACTCCACAGGGAAAATGGTGTGTGCTTCAGCACAGAATTTAAAATCCTAAACCAAAGTCACTGCCATTGAGTCTATCCTAAATCATTGCCAATCTATTAGGGTTTCCCAGGCTATAAATTTTTAAAATAATTTTATCGGGGGTTCTTACAGCTATTATAACATTCCATACATCATCTGTATCAAGCACATTTGCACACATGTTGCCACATTCATTTCCAAACATTTTTCACTTGAGCCCTTGGTATAAGCTCCTCTTTCCCCTCCCCTCCCTTTTTAATGAATCATTTTATTGGGTACTCATATACCTCCCCTCACGATCCATACATACATCAATTATATACAGGCCTCATTTGCACACTTGTTGCCATCATCACTCTCAAAACATCCTCCTTCCACTTAGGCCCCCAGTTCCAGCTCCTCATATTTCCCTTCCCTCCTACCCCCAATGAACCTTTAAAATTTACAAATTGTTGTTGCTTTTTCATATTGTACATTGTCCAGTGTTTCTCTTCACTCATTTCCCTGTTGACCATGCCCCAGAGAGGAGGTTATATGTAGATCCCTGAAATTGGTTCCCCCTTTCTACTCCACCATCCCTCCACCCTCCCAGTATCACCACTCCCACCACTCATCCTGAGGGAAGATCTATTCTAAATTCCCCATGTTTCCGACTCCAGTGTACATCCCCTGTTCTAGCTGGACTTGTCTGGTAGAACCGGGAGCATGATAGTGGGTGGGAGGAAACATTTGAGAACAAGAGGAAAGATGCATATTTCATTGTTACTACATTTTAACTGGCTCATCTCCTCCCTGCATCCCCTCTGTAAGAGGATGTTGCTTCACCTGTTGATGGGCTTTAGGTCGCCAATCTGTGCTCCCCCCCTATTTATAATGATATAATTTTAGTTCTTTGATGCCTGACACCAGTTCCCTTCACAGGTGGTCACACAGGCTATAAATTTTTAAGGGAATAGATAAGCTCATCTTTATTCCAACAGTAAAGATTACAGCCTTGGAAATCTTCTCTGTAATTCTACCATGTCCTAAAGGGATGCTATGAGTCAGAATGGCAGTGGGTTTGGAGTTTGGTTCTCTAAATTAATCATGAATTTTCTCTACCTCTGCCCAAAGGGATAACTTTCCACAGTCTAAAATTCTCCTTAAGATGTCTTGTTAAATAAAGACACTTGTGGGGTAAGAAAGAAGTCACCCTAGTTTGTTTGTTTTTCCCCTATATACATAAGTTGCTATAAGGTGATCCCATAATGGCTTGAACCACTTATATATGACTTATATATATGTATATACATATATATATGACTTATATATGAGGGGTCCTCCCAAAAAACAGAAGAGATTTCAGAGTATGCATTTTTCTCATTAGGCAAGCATTGAGAATCTCTGAGTTAGTACACTCAAGTTAGTACCCAGGCGTCACCTGGGAAGGTTCTCTCTGGTCACAGAGAATATTTTCTGTAAAAGCGGTTTTTTCGTTTGCAAGAGAATAGTGTGCAGCTGTGGAATTTTGTTTCCTGCTCAGAAAAAATCCTTCAGAAACTGTTGTAATGTTGAACACAGCTTACAAGGGCAGTGCTATGGGAAAAACTCAGTGTACAAGTGATTTTTATCATTTCAGAAAAGGTGAAATGTCGGCTGATGACAAACCTCATTCTGGATGTCAGTCAACTTCCCAAACAGATGAAAATGTTGACAATTAGTGTACTTGGATTTGGTTCTACCAGGTCAGACTGTTAATCAAGCTCTCTATTTAGAGATTCTGAAAAGATTGCATAACTGTGCAACATAAAAAGCCTGAAAAAAAAAAAAAGCACCTGATTTGTTTTTCAGAGTGGTTTTTCACACCATGAAAATGGACCTGCTTATGTAGCCATTTCATTGCACCAGTTTTGGGCAAAAACAGTATGTTTCTCTTGCCCCATGCATCTTACCCCCGTGACATCACTCGGTGTGACTTCTTGTTTCCACAAATGAGGAGGACATGAAAGGACAGTGATTTGACAATGAGGGAGGTGCTGCCATCCATCCAAATAGATGTGTTTGAAAATTGTTTCCAAGAATGGAATCACGAATTTGACCAATGTATTAAGTGTAAAGGAGAGTACTTTTAAGGTGATAAGATTGTTTTAAAAAAACATGCAAAAACATAGCTTTTGGGGGAAAAAATTCCATTCTTTGAGGGGTATCCTTCATACTTAAGTTCTTCAGTGGCTCAGCCCATTAAGAGCTTACCTAAGTCAAGCTTATCAGTGCCTCAGAAGAAAAGTTTGGTGACTGCTTCAGAAAGGTCACTGCCTTGAAACCCAATGGAGCAAACTCCTGTTCTGCACACATGGATTCACCAGGAGGCTGAATTGATGCCATGGCAACCAGCAAGAACTAACAAGAACCCACCCCCACCCCCACCCCCCATCCCTCCAACCTCAGCAGAACTGTTGGGAGCAGCTGCTTTGGAAACAGATGTTCAGAGTTCATCTCTCAGAATTTACCCCCCTCGCTGGGAGTTGACCTCAAAGGGCCTGCCTCACCCCTGGCTACTCCCACTGAGCTCTGAGAACTGGCAGCAGCAGTTAGGAGCTTATTGAGAGACTCAGCATCTCACACTTTATGCCCTGGACCTACTGAACAAAGTTCTGCCTTATACCAAGACTCCCAGATGAACTGTTTGCATATTAATGTCTGAGGAGCCCCACTCCAATCTCTGTGAAATTCAGTGTCTTCTTTTGCAAACTGAAGGTAATACTTAACTAGGGGGTGGGGTAGGGTGAGCTATGAAAATTACCTGAGCTAATGATGCAAATGCTAAGTATGGCTTCTTGATGAGAGAACCTTCCGATAAATGGAAGCTAATATTATTATTAGCTCTTAAGCTGTAGCCGCTCTTTGCTTGCGTTGAGGATTGTTATTGTAGCCCAAAATAGAACCTCTCAGGATGCTGGGATCCTCAGGGCACAGTGATGGCTCTGTGCTGGGGCAGTGGAGGGCGGGAGTTGGAAGTACTACAGTTTCTGGATTCCACGGTGGTGGAGGGAGGGAGGGCTCAGCCTGGTTGCTGTGGGCAGAAGACAGGGAGAGCTGTCACACACTTGGGCTTGTGAACCCTCATCTGTATGTTCATAGGTACTGAGGGGACATGATGCTATAGGATGAATCGGTGTTTCTTCGTGTGACATGCTTACTCACAACAAGTAATAGACAACATCACTTACATGTCAAAAATGGACGCTAAGTAAAAATATATAGAATAATTTCATTTCTATTATGTTCTAGAACAGACAAAGCACAAGAGGGCTGATCGAGACCAAGGAGGGCACTGATTGCTTGCTGGGCCAAAGGGCTTGGCTGAGGTGGGGCTCTTGGAGACTTCTAGGGGAATAAAAATGTTCTGTGTTTTGATTGTGCAGGGGCGGAAGGCTGGGCAACATTTGTCAAAACATGTTGAAGTACACATTGCAAGGAATTGGCCAGACTTAATTCATTTTTCAAAGAAGCTGGGGACTGGAGGGGGAGACCACAGATCTTTGCCCTTGTTGGCAACTATCCAGACCCCCAAGCAGGGAAGGTTCATGAAATAGAGATTGGAGTCAATCACCCATGGCCTGGGGCCAGCATGGACAGTGTCCATCGTCAGTGTAGACTATAGCATGGGTGGAACCCTGAGAGGCCTCAGGGAAGAATTTCCAGTTGCACTGGATCCTGGCACCAGGACCTTAGTGAGATGCTGTTACGGGACCCAGGTAAATAGTTTCCATATGTGAAACATCTGTATGCCCCAGGCAACCACCTCTAACCGCATGTTAGACTCCTGACTGCATTGCCTCCAGATGCTCTGTGGATTAGGGACCTCGTTCAGAGAGTTTCTTTGCAGCTCTTTGGGCACAGTTCCTCCAATTTTCCTCTCTGAATTGCTGGTCAGACCCCAGCACTTCATAAACTTGGCCTCCCAGGCTGGGTGGGGCTACCCCTCAGCATGTGCATTGCTAACTGCACCTTGGGCTGGAAAAGATCCCCAAAGCCCCAGCACTGCCTCTTCCCAAGTCCCCATGCCCCCAGCATACCTGGGGATTGCTCGTACCTAACTCAGCCGTGCACGCGTGCACGCGCACACACGCACACACACACCACAGAAGAGGAACTGACCTTTCCTACTGTGTGGTTAGTGACAGGCTTGTCACCAGAACTCAGGGCTCCTAACTTTCAGGTTGATTCTGATTGCTTTGATTGAGGCTGAAAGTCTGGCTCTTCTAGGGCACTTGCTTTGCCTGCAGCCCTCCTGCATGGTTCTGGCAAGCCACTTAATGTCTCTGCAGCTCAGCTTCTTGACAGTAATTGGGGATGATAATAGTTACCTACTTCATAGGGATATTCAGTGGCTCAATTAGTAAAAGCTTCTAAAGTGCTTGAGTCCCATTATTAGTTGTAATGGAGTAGGTCTGCTGGGTTTAGCCAATGTGCTGGCTCATGTTGGGGAATGCTCTTTCCAAGCAAGGACCATACAGATGCCAACCCCAGGGAGATGGAAGGAAAGGGAGAGAGCCCACTTTTCCTGGATATTTCCAACCTTGTTTTCATCATGTGGCTTTTCAAGGGGGTGGTCAGCTTTGGACTGGAGTGCTCAGCTGAGACATTTGTGTCTCACAGAGTGGTTCGTTAGGTAATCGCCATCAACCAAATGAGTGGCTGCACTGTAGAGTTCACTGACATCCAGTAGGGACATGGAGGGGGGTGGGCAAGGGCCTTCCCTGTTGCTGAGAGTGATCCAAGTGGAAGTCCCTTCCAAGTAGTGGTAGCTTGCCATCTGTATTAGTTACCTGTCAGTTAAGCTGCCATATGAAGAGCTCTCATATTATGGTAACATACATGATCCAAGTACATTTATTTTTCTCATGCCACCTGCAAAATTGATGCTCACTGTCTTCCCACTACATGCCTTCCAGTCCTCCCTCTCTCCTAATAGGGAGACAGGGAAAGGACCAAAAGCACATCCCACTTTTTAAGAATACGGTT
The DNA here is from genome assembly GCA_004026705.1 of Nesogale talazaci. Classification (NCBI taxonomy): domain Eukaryota; kingdom Metazoa; phylum Chordata; class Mammalia; order Afrosoricida; family Tenrecidae; genus Nesogale; species Nesogale talazaci. Next base: position 140,738 of record PVJH01003283.1, read on the forward strand.
CAGAAATGGTGCTCTCACTGCTCTTTCCAGGTCTTTGACCAATACTTCCATAAGGGAGGCTGTTTGCATCTGGCCCATCTTAACCCTGGAAGAAGAAAGGGATGGATTTGGGTCAGGGCCAGCAGCAGGCAAAGGAGTCTACCACGCCAGGCTTGAGGGGAGAGACTGTCAGCAGACTGTCATTGAAGTGGGTCACAGCACTAAAAACTGGAAGGGAGTTACTTGTGGGGAATAATCTTGGGAGTAGGTCTGGAAAGTACTAAGTAATGTGCTGAGTAGGAATCAAAAGGAGTGGCCAGATTTCACGGAAGAAAATTTGAAAAGAGACCCGAGTTTCCTGAGAGAGACCTTTGAATACCCATTCTTCAAAAACAGTGCACACCTCTGGGTCAGACCAGGGAAAGGCATCTGTGGAGTTGAAGCTTCTGGCTCTTTGTTCTTCTTTGGAAGAAAAAGGGAGAGAAAGCCAGAGAGTGCTCTCCGAGAATTCAGCATTAGCTCTTTTTTGAAGGATGGGTTCCTCTACATCTTGTCAAGGAAGAAAGGGAAGAAGAAGAGCAGGAGGAGGAAGAGGAGGGAGAGGGGGAACAAGAAGGAGGAAAAGAAATGGAAGAAGAAACTGGGACAACAAAACTTCTCCTCCACTCAAAACACTTCTATTCTGACCTGAACATGTCTGGAATGATGACGTTTGCATAGCCCTTGAGGAAGAATCATGTGAATGGTATAGAATGCCCAGAGAAGGGAAAGAATCTCCGCAGAAACCCAGTTGCTGAAACCCCTACACTTGTCAAAATTAAACCAGCAAAAGTTTGATCTAGATAAATATATTTTAAAAGTCAGTAGATATGAACCAAGGCAGGCACCGAGACTGAGTGGGAATGATGGCATTCTTCTTGTGAAAAGTCTAACACGGCCAACAGTTGCACAGTGCACCCTGGCTGGGCACGGGATCTCCCCTGGACCCCTGTCTGCTTCCAGCCTCCCCTGGATGACGTCGGGGTAAATCCCAGCATGATGTCCTCTGTATATATGAAAGGGCTTCAAACTCTTCATTGGAAAAGGAAATGAAAAGAGCAAGGGATTTTTTTCCAAAAAATTCTTTTGAAAACTGGCCCCCCCCGAATATAATTGCAATACATAATTAACTTTTAAAACTCAATAGTAATTCCTTTAGATAACCAAATCTTCAGTCCATGTTAAAATATCTCCAACTGCTCTCTCTTTTTTACCAGCCATTTGTTTACATCAGAATTCCAGCAAAGCCTACTTGTTGGCTTTGGCTGCTATGTCAGATGCGTCTTAAGGTTGTTTGATCCATATATTGCCTCTCTGAACATTTTCCCCCTTTGCCCTATAAAGTTTCCCATGGTCTGGATTTAATGGTTTCAGGCCCAGTGGTGTCATTTGCCATCCACCCCACCCCATCCCCTCCATCCACCCCTCCTGCATTTTCCTTCATTGGGTCAAGTTGGGTGAGGAGACGCAGCCTCTTCCAGGCTCCATTGGGCTTCCGAACTGTGTGTTCTTCCTCAAGGGGCAGACAACATTAGCCTGTCTCTCTGGGACACTAGTGGACATGGATGAGCCTTTTCTCCATCTTAGTTGAAGGTTGAAAACTGTGATATTCTAATGTTTCCATTCTTTCTTCACTTACTAGCTGAACCCTTCCACTGCTTCTTTGGGCAGTGATGTTCCCATTGACTTGGTGACCCCGAGGAGCAATTCAGATGGGAAAGAAAAGACACAGGACAGGCTTGACTCTTCCGCTTTCACTGCCCAGTTCTCCGAATAAGAACATGCCTCCTTCTCATCTTTCAAATGTACTCCGAGCTTTTGATTTGCTTTCAGTTGGTAGTCATGAATTTTTGTAGTCCTTCTAACATGACCCAAGTAGTCCCTCATGTTTCTTGCTTTCTTACAGATATTCAACCTTTTCTTATGCATTTCTTGTCTAAAATCTAGAATTAGTCATTTCTCTACACAGATTGATTTCCTTAGTGGTAAGTGGTAATTAGAGAGTTCAGTCTGGTGAGTTTTTTAAGAAAATATGAGTCAGAATGGACTTGATGAAAGTGAGAAAAGGTTTCTTTCTCAAATGAAAATAAAGTTTACTATATGCATCGAACCACAAAATATACTGCCATCAAGTGGATTTTTTCTACTTATAATGACCCTTTCTGAGGTTTCTGAGACTAAATCCTTATGGGAGTTGAGAGCCTCATCTTACTGCTGAGGAGCAGCTGGTGGCTTGGAGCCAAAGACGTTGTGGCTAGCAGTCCAGCACTTGTTTGCCAGTACATCAAATGAGAAATTGAGCGAGGGTGTTTCCGAATAGCACTGCCCACTAGAACTTTCTGTAAAGGATGGATGGATATGTTCAACATCTGAATGGATCTATATGGCAGCACATGTGGCCACTGAGAGTTTGAAATGTGGCTAGTGTAATTGGAAAACCAAGTTTTAACTTTAATTTCATTTTAAATTTACATGGACACATGTGGTAAACTGCAAAGCCCCTGGATGGCAGGTGAGACAGGGTCCCTTCTGATATTTTTTGTCACCCAAGGTGAGGCTGTGCATCCTCTAAACAAGCCCCTCTGGTCCCTCAGCCCATTCCTCCCATCCTCTCTGGTTACCGTTGCCACTGTCTTTCATCCTGGGTTCCTTCCTATACCCTTCTACCCACTTTCTACTTTCCTACCCAGCCCTGTGAATTAGTCTGGGGAGGCTGTCAGTGTGACTTTTTCCCAGTGGTGTCACTTATGGATTCTATGGGTCTTACTTCCCATCCTGACAAACCCCTGCCCAAGCTAAGGCCTTAGAATAAAGCCTACTTCTGTATTCTTCCAGTGGGGCAATTTGGAGAAATCATGCCTTCATTAATTGTCAGAATTACAAGGGGGTGCCACCACCCCCCCAAATGGAAAAAAGCTCCACTGAGCAGAGCTTTTGTAGTAAGCATCTTTTTTCCCACTAGATGAACATCAAGCAACTCTCTCTGAATTAGTGTACCCTGTGACATCATCTGAGAAAGTTCTCTCTGGTCACAGTGATTTTTTTGTAAAGGCAGTTACTCTCAAACCTCGTTTTTGTGTGTGATGGCTGATTTAAGAGAACAGCATGCAACTGTTAAATTTTGTTTCCTACTCAGGAAAGATGCCACAAAAGTGGATGTGAAATTGAACACACCTTATAAGGAGAGTGATATGGGGAAAACTCAATTGTACGAGGGTTTTTCTCATTTCAAAAAAGGTGCAATGTTGATTGATGACAAGTTTTCTCTGAATGTCCATCAATTTCCCATATGGTCAAAAATATCCACAAAATCCTTGCACTTGTGCTCAAAGACCAACAATGAATGGGCCATTGAAGAGATGGGGAAGTTATCTGAACTATTTTGACGTTTGGTTCAGCAAATTTTAATGTAAGATTTGGTAATGAGAAGGATCACTATGAAATTTGGGCCTAGCGTTCTGACTGACCAGGAAGAAGTGCTGAGTGAAAACAGCGGTGCTTTGAAAGAACAGTTCCCAGACTTTTTTTCCAAGGTCATTATTGGTGGTGGGACATGGTACTGTTTGACGACCCCCAAAACAAATGCCAATCAAGCCAGTGGGAGATGCTATCATCACAATGCCTCCCAAAGGCTCATCAAGTGAAATCCAAGATCACCTACCTCATAAACTTGTGGAACTTCCATGAGACACTGCTTACAAAATTCTTAGTATACCAGGAACATGTGATACATTTTAGTCATTAATAATGATGATTACACAAATCAAGGCAGATGGCCCTACATTTGGGCAAAATCTGGAACAAATGACTTTGTAATTGGGTCATCCTCTGTATGCTCAACCTAAGAAGCACACGCTGGGTGCTCTTGAGTCAATTCCACTGCAGGACAACTCGCGGTATATGGGAGCAGAGGTGTGCTCGGCAGGAGTGTCAGGGGCTCTGGTCTTTTAAGAGCAGTTCACCAAGGCTTTCTTTGAGGTGCCACTGGGTGAGTCTGAGCCACCACTTTCTTAGTCAGTAGCTGAAACTTAGCCTTTTGGGCCACACCAGACTGACACCTGTTTGTGCTAAGACCTGTGTCATAAACCATGAGCGATTAGATTCAAGACACAGCTCTGTTTCTTACCTGCTGAGCATGTGGCCTTAGAAAAGTCCTTCATTTTCCAGAGGCTCTGCATCCTCCTGTGTAGAGAGGGAAGCTCACTTACCATTCCTACTACAAGGTTCACCCCTGGACGCCCCACCTCTTTGTACAGCTCACCCCTCACTTCACTCAGGTCCCCTGCTTAGGTGGCACCCCACAAAGCCTCCCTTGATACCCTCCCTTGACACATCGCATTCACTGTCACTACTTAATTCCCATGAACATTCTTTCATAGCACTATTGGGACTACATATTATTACATGTGCTAATGGAGCTTGGGTGGCATAGTGGATTAGCCATTGGGTGGCTAAACACAAGGCCAGTGGTTCAGACTTACCAGCCATTGCACAGCAGGAAAATGAGGCTTTCTGTTCTGACAAAGATTAATAGCTTCGGAATCCCATGGAGGCAGCTGTATGCCCATTAGGCAGTATGGTGGCATTATACTTTATACATTGACGGCACTATGAGTAGCAGTCTGTCATCACCCTCCACCCCCACCTCCACCATCCCCCAGAAGAATTGAAGCTCAAAGAGTTAGACAGGGACTCAGTCCTGCTCATTCATTGCTGTGGTCCCAGCATTGATGATGACACTTAGTTCACAGAGACTCTGAATGTTTCTTGAATGGAAAAATGAATAAGAATGTCTTTCAGAAGGACCCAGAGCCCTCAAGCCATAAACTCTTTGTATGCGAGGTGGTTTCCAGGGCATCTGAAAAACTGAATGTCAGAGCTGCCCAGTTGAAATGACCAAGTCTAGGACTGTGAAAGCTTTGGTTTTGCTGAAAGAAGCAGCTTTTTAGAACCATGTCCTATCTTGCAGATTTGGAATGGGCTTTAAGAAGTCCTGCCTATCCCAGAAGAAGAGGAAGCCCAACTCTAGTAAGAGAAATAGCTCCCAGG